>JAIMZG010000202.1:0-35903 GCA_020466075.1 Colletotrichum coccodes | reverse complement strand
GCAACCAGCTATGTGGCCACAATGGCCAGAGCGTCTCTCCATCACCTTTCCCATCAAACAAAGTTGTGCCAGGTCCCAACACTCCTTCTTGGCCCTCCCCGGATCTTCCCCATATCGAAAAGCAGTAAAACGGTTTTTGGCCGCCCATCATGCAAGACACACACTTTCTCGCGCCAGCAGGCCCTAGACCGTCCCAACCCCCCTACCCAGCATTGGCGCCAAGAATAGCCAAGAAACGTAGTTCGAAGTTCTGGGACTACGAGTCTGTTCCCAGAGTTCTTTTGGAGCATGCGGGACATGTATAATGTGTAGGCAAAGCTATGGGGGCCGATATGCCATACATCCTTTGGGCTGGCACGACATTGCATTTGCAACTTGGCAAAGACCGTGCCTTCTTTTGGCCCATCGAGTATGTTTAACAGAAGAGCCGCAACCGAGAGATGTTCTTCGGCATACCAAGCTAGCCAGGTTGCCCGGCCCACTCCTGCAGAGTACCTGCTCACCCATTCATCTCTTTCGAATTCCCCAAGTGGTAGAAGGGCAATGTTATAATAAGAACAAAAGGCAAAAACGCGGTCTGAACCCCAAACGACGCAAAGCATATCCCTCAACCCGGGGACAGGAGAGAGACAGGTAGACAGACCCAGCTGAAGGGGTAAAACAAGAAACAAACCTCGCGCCACGGCCATTCATTGTACGGCCCGACTTTGACAGCACAGACTACACCAATGGAACAGAGAGTGCAATGCGCTGTGCGCCCATCCCTCCATCTGGCCCCAGTCCATGGTGTTTCTCATTCGACTTTGCCTTTTGCCCCGTCCGCCAGCCAGTGGAGGACGGGAGTCCAGCCGACATCAGACAACACGACTCGAATGGCGGCCGACCGGATGCTCCCGTTCGGAAGCCCATCTTGAAACATTTGTCCGATGTTGTGCGAATGTGAGCGTATCCCAACATGGCACTTCCATGTTTCCCCTTGATGCCAAGTCCGATGAGACGGCCGTTCTCGGCGGTTTGGGAAACCATTTCGGCTCGACGCCGAGCCTCGATCACAACTGGGAGTGCGTTCTGATGGCATTCTCGTATCCACTATTCGAACAATGGCGGGACATCGAGAGGAACGGAGCTCAACCTACATGTCGGCCATGACAATGCTGTCTGCCCTGCTAACGCCGAGTGCCGGGGGCGCCCCGGCAGTTACCAAGGGCCGGGAGAACAGCAGGATTGGTTCGGAGATAATGTGGCCGCAAAACCTCGGACGAGTCCCAACTGCTTGTGATTTCCGTCGAACCACGGCTTTCAGCGGGGGCTATCCTGTCCTGCGGTGAACCATCGTTCTCCGCCAATATGGCCGTGGCTCACGAAGGAGCAGGCACATGCCGGTTTGAAGAGACACCACCATTAAACCCAAAGCTGGGAGGGTTGTCACGGTTTCATGCGCATGGAAACCAACAAAAGCCGTTGGCATGAGACATTCCCGTCCGTGTCCTGGCTACGGGAGCCACGTCGCGGTTTTGGTATTCATGCTGGTCTTGGACAGAAACGGCGGTATGTACGGCAGAGTCTATATTTGCATGAGCATGTCAGATTCGAAAGAGCGACAATCTCGTGTGGTTGGCCAGCCGAGCGCTCGTGAGAGGTGCGTGCGGCACGCACGGATGATGTGAGACAACAGCAGCGATAGTCAACAGCTGCAGCGTCTGTATCGATGCAGCAGAAGAGTGGCGGCGGGGGATCACCGCTTGAGCTAGACCGGAATGTTGACTCGTAAAGCTGCGAGCTTATTCTCACCGACATCTCGTGCGACGGGCGATTTGGGTGAATCACGACCGGCGACGTAGCCAATCAGTGCAGCCATAGCGGCTGCGGTATCACGGAGTGTTGGCGGGTCTTGGCACCCGGATCGCTCGGCGGTCGTGCGCCGCCGGCGGCTGCGCGTGTCTCTCAACTCCTTTTCGTCGATCCAGGACAGGGCTTGCCTGGGGACCGGAGTTGGGAACGGCTCCAGATTTTGTTACTGCTCTTCCTGGCGGACCCGAGGCCCCGTTGAAAAGGATGGAAGGATTTTAGAGGTCTCATTTCGGGGAGCGTCGTCAACGAGTCCCGCTGAAAGATTCCGAGGTGGAAATGGGGCGGGAGAGGAGTGGAAAGGAATCCGCCGAGGGCCATGCCGGAGTCGTTCCATCAAATTTTAGTTTTGTAGGCTCACAATCTCGAGTGCTGCCGGGAGAGCGTCTGGGCAGTGGACGTTGGGCCCCAGAAATCTCATTGTGCAACAGGGGCGGTCTCTTCCTCGCTGGCCAATTTCTGCTTGCTGGGTTGATACCTTGGCTCAGATCAGCGGGGCCAACGCAACACAACACAACACAACGCAACGCACGCGCACGCGACGCACGACACCAGACTCGTCGTCGAGGCTGCTGCAAACACTTCCACCGAGTGCCATTTCCGAGCTTGAAGACGACCCACGATTCGTGGATTACGCGAGTACGCGGGAACGTGACGGGCTGCCCTGTTTGGTGGTGTGGTGGTGTAGCAAAACGGTGTCAAACTGCCAAGACCGCCAAGTGCGCAGGAGCCTCGCGGTGACGATGAGTGCGACCGCCGTTGGCCTCCCCCTCCTCAGCTGGACCGGCACAGACGATGCGCTGTTAGCAGTCCACCGGTGAGACAAAGTGACACGATAACGGGCAGGACCTGCAGGCCATGTGAGATGCGCTTAGCTCTCGACCTCTTGGTGTGTTGGTTTTTGAAAGGTTGAGACAAACAACCCAACGACGAGAAGTCGTCGGCAGACGGCGAGGCGCCTGCAGCGAGCTTCGTCTGGCAGGCCGACCTGGAGCAGAAGCTTGCAACTGGTTGACTTTCTCCCATGTCGGTGAACACGGGGCACCATGGCGGGTTCGAGCCCAGGGCACCGCTGCCTCCGCTACAAAGGTTGATTTAAAATTGGTATGCTGCCCGATGAAATGCGATGGCCGTCACAGTAACATGCATCCTCGAGGAGTCGCTGTTTCGAAGGAGGGTGATCCATGATGCTGACTCTTGGGATGCGCGCAGGGTAGAGGAGCCGGACTCTCAGTGCTGGCGCCGCCTGAGTGGTTGCTACCAATGGACCATGGCGCACGCGGCAACGATGTCGAGAGGCGATCCCTGGCCTCTGTGGCTTGCCAGAAAAAAGAATAAAAAAATAAATAAAGGCATCATCCATGCCAAGAAAGGGCGCTGGTTGGGTGTGGCAGCTCACCCATGTGGCGGACAGCAAGTCGTCGGACTCGGGATCATCCAAGTCCGCGACGCTCACAGTCTGGACTCTGCTCACAAATCATCGTCACGGTAGCGTCTGCACCCGCCCGCCAGTCCGCCGGACTCGCTTTTGCTGCGTAAGCAAACCATTCAATCTATCCACCAAACCCCGACGAGTAGCATGTCGCATGCGTACAGTAACTGAGATGGTAACCATCGCAACCGCATCCCACATGCCTACCTAGTTTTGGCCCACACGCCGAGTCGGGGCTAGCAACCACCGAAGCTCGAGCGGTTTGCATCTCGCAGCAGAAAACGGCGACCTGTCGTTTCGGTTTCGGTTGTCTTCCGCGTATGGGCAGGGGAACCACTTTGATTGGGCAGGGTCGCGTGCAGGCAGAAAGACAGCCGCCAAGGCCAGTGACAGGGGCTGCTGATGCGAGATGCGGAAGAGCGATGCGAAAAGGATGCGAGCTCACGAGATGCCACTCTTTGGGGGTTCGCGTGGTGAAATCTGATTTTGGCGAGGTATGAAGGGGGGGTGGCATTGAACGGGGAGGTATGCATTGGGTTGTGTGGTGTGTCTGGTTCCGCCTAGACGCTCTTCACCTGGTGGAGGGACCTCAGGCGCGAAGCGTTTCGCTGCAGCGAAAGGTAGAAAACCCCCGCGGTCGCATGTGCAGTGCGCCATTACCCCCGACTCCCGACTCAAACACGTGTAAAAGCATCGTCCGATCCAACGTCGGCCGTGTCTGTCTGTGTGCACAGCGTACCGGTCAGGATCGAGTGAACGAGGTGTCACAGACTGTTGAAAGAAGGCAGCGGCGTCAGAGGTGGTGTACTATCCGCGTACTGCGTATCTGCACCTCGCGTATTCCGTACAAGCACGAGGCTGTACTTGTTGATCGACGGGGCGAGGGAGGGAGAGAGACGGAGAGAAGAATGGAAAGCAGGGTGGACGGGAAACGGAGGTGTGGTCTTGGCCGACGCCGACGCCAATTCGTCAAGCGGACAGCGGCGTCCTTCTCGTTGGGCGGAGGGGAGGTCGCGCGGGAAACAGATGGAGACCGGGATTAAGCGAAAGGGGCGAAGAGAACTGTTCCGTAAGCAGGCCGGGGTCCTAGACGATGGAAGAAAATTGGAAGAAGAAAAAATTGGTTTGGAGAAAATTTATGACGACAGTGGGGAACCAGCCCTGCGTTGTGGGTGGCCGGAAAGGGGAGCCTAGGAGGATTTGGGTCCAGGAACATCGTTCGCCTAGCGGGGGGCTGGCAGAGGAAAAACGAAGTCGGCAGCTCCTGCCTCCAGCGGTTTGCAGCCGGTCCTGTGCTCCCGGTACACTGTGCACTGCGAAAAATGGGAGAAAGAAGGCTCGTCCGAGGCGGACGGAGGTAGCGGGACTTGCGACCCCGAGCGGTCCGCGTACTGGGAGGACCTTGCCCAGCTCGTGCCAACCTCACTTCGCTGTCTCTCTCCTTCTCTCATCCACAGAATAGAACTGCACCCACACTTCCGCTTGCTTTCGCTGGCCCTCCCCTGGTCAACATCATAGCGGAACCGTCTGGCCGCGCCTGCTTTTCGACTGGCACCACTGGGTCTTACTTGGCCTCCTCCTCTGTCTGACCTGTGGGCGCTAAGACAGGTGAGTCTTCGTCATCGTGATCCCCAATCATTTCGCGTCTGGCCTGCCATGTTGGCTCCCTCCGGGCCCCCCTGCCAGCCTTCGTGGCTTGTGTGCTGCGTACGTGCGATTCTGGCGGTAAGGGGAGTCACGGGAGGGCGCCTGTGTTGGTTTTGAGACCGATACTTTTGACGGGTCTGGTATCATGATCTGGCCTGTTCTCCGAGTCTCGACCCCGACGCCCGAATCTGCCGGGACGGTAGACTTGAGATGGCATTCATTTGACGCCTATTCCGGAGGCTTCAAGGGTGATGCCGCTTTTGCAGAGCCTCGATGATGCCGGCACTGGTACGTGGTGTAGCGTCAAAGGGGGTTTCTCGTCCCCATCGCGCTGATTACCGGGCGGGACGGAGCCAATGGCACACGGGTGACGGGATTCCCTACGTTCCCATCGCACTAAGCCCTCGGTGCCGGCGACGGCGGGACGATGGATTAGATAAGTGCGGCCGGCAGTGGGAGAGACGAAAAAGAAGGGTTCTGCTAGTCTGCATCACTTCGCCAGGCTTGTCGCCATTGCCAGCCACTGACTGCAAGCCCCGTTTTGACAGTGACGCTCTCTAACGCCTTTCGTCAGGCCACGAAAACCTGCACCACGCCCGACGGGCCAGCGGCCAGCCCGAAGTACCGACCGCCCTCCGCTGCTCTCTCGCTCCACGCTGGCGCCGATTGCATCGGCCCAATGATGACTCTTCTGGCACCACTCGCTCGGGTGTGGTGGGCTGGCTGCTTGTGTCGATTCACGATGGCTGCAGCCCGCCACTCACCCGATGGGCCTCCGAAACCGAGATTGATGCCCACGAGTAATTCCCGAGTGGTGGTTTTTGCTCGTTTGTTTACCTTACCGACGCCGGCAGGTGGTATGTTTCCAGCGATTCCAACCTCCCGGTTTTTGCTCCTGAACCCGCTTCGACGACGGAACAGACCCCGGCGACACAGCACGGTTTGAACATGACGATGATCCCAAAACCGGGCGAGGAGCAGCTGTTTGTTTCACCGTAACGGTGTGATTTCGGGAGGGGCCAGCAACAGACACGTCAATGTGTCTTTTTTCTTTTCTTTTCTTCTTTCTCCCTTCTTGCTTCTTCGCTATTAGTCTGCGACACACCGCGATGTGCAAAAGCTCGAGCATGATTGTTGGGACGGCGGGGCTGGTTCGCCATCAGCCCTGTTGACCGGCCATCAATCTCAGGACGCACGCGACACTCGTCTTGTCTTTCTGCGACTGGCTTGGGTGCAGGTGATGCACGCTTGCAGGGCTAGCCGGCCAGACGGCCAGGTGGGAGGGCAATTTAGGTCAGTAAAGCCCGACGCGCCGAATCGGCGGGGGCCGGGGGTGCACTTTTCGGGTTTGGGAATTGACGAGATGAAGCCCGCCCGTCGATTTGTAAAGACGAACCACCACCACCAAACACTAGAAAGCAACGGTGAGTGTGTTCCAAAAGGCTTGAATTTGAATGCATGTGGTCGCCGCTAAGCACTAGGGGGGTCATGAACCGACCACAGCTTCTAGACTCGAATCACTAATCAGATCCACATCACGGAGATGTTCCGTAGCTTAAATTTTCTGCAATCCACGGGTAACAAGTGCCACATTGCACGAAAGGCGAGGACCGATAATGATGGAGTAAAGGAACAAGAGCAAACAAATATTGAAGCAGAAAAATCGAAGCAAAAAATGGATCCCGGCGTCACCAGAATTCGACAAATACCGGGTCCGGGCAAAGGCGGGCTTCAGTGTTGCTGCAAACTAGCATCATCACGTAAGGCCGCCCACACAGGTAGAAAAGCGGACTTGGACAGGATGTACGTACCGCCCTGTCGACCTGCCCAATCACATGCGGGGAGCGGCCGCTGCTCGATCCCTGGTGCTGTTTCTCACAAGATAAGCCCGTGCGTCGTCAACCACTCAGCGAGTACACGCCAGGGAAAAAGCAATGTACCTTGGACTCCGCTACAGTACGTATCGCGCGCCTCCGCTTCGATCGGGAATGTACCTGTACCCGAGCCGCAGCATCCGAGCGTCTTTCGCATTCTGGTCGTGTGTGCGATTTTTTCCCTCTCGCTCCCAGACTGAGATGGCCCCCAACAAGTCCACCACGTCAAAAGGAACGAGTACTCGACTCGCGCTTGTCAGGCTGGTCACTGGCTGTCAGCCACTCGCTGCAGTCAATCAAGGACGTGAGCAGCGCCAGCCGGCCAGCCAGCCAGCCCCCGCAAAGATCGCCATGAGACCTCGAAAGAGACGGCGCCGAGGTTACAACAGCCATGACAAGTCGATCCGGAGAAGGCGGGAAGACGACAGAGCAGCGCTTCGCATCTGGCTGCCTGCCTTCGCCCTTCGCACGGGAAACGAAAGGAAGCGAGACCCGGCACTGGATGGTGGGCTCCGAACCAGAGCAGCGCGACATTGAGTAAGCGGTACTCACGCGGCGATGCCAAGAGAGGCATGTTAAGGGACCCCAGGGTCCCCGAATGAAGCAACAGAGCATCATAGCTCCATTTCCATTCGAATCGGCCTTCTCGGTTTGCCAGTCCCAGAGCCCCACGCGCCGTGACGGACCACTTACCGTCCGACGCCCACCTGGCCTTGGTCAGCTGCGTAGGGACGGGAGGCTCGCAATCCACAAGAGGGAAAGTGCAGGTGCCCACGGCAGGTACTCTGTACTTTTCCGTAGGGCAGTCTGCGTAGAGTACCCGCTACCTTGTCTTCACGCGCGAGAGAAGGGACGGACGGACACACAAACAACAGAGAGCCCACACGCCTTCCTCCCCACGTCGCTGCACCCAAAATCTCTCGGCCTCTGACAAGCACCCCGGTCCCCGCCGCTTCCGTAGGCCGGCTTGGTCTGTCTTGGTACCTTTCCGCTGCGACTTGGGTGTCTTGGGTACTTGCTCTGAATCCAACCATGGGCTCCAGAGGAGGCCGAGCTTTGGGCTCTGCTGGGAAAGTCTTGGACCTTGGACCTTGTCTTGTGCTGTCTCCGGTTCTCACTTTGTCACTCTATCCCTTCTCTGGCTTACCTTAACCTACTTTGCCTTACCCTGCCGCTTTGCCCGTCCGTTCCGCTGCCTCATCATACATATCAACCTAGTCATCCACACTTTCCGTAGCTTTGTCGCTTGTCTCATAGCCCTTTTGATCTCTTCGTCCCCTCCCTTCTCCTCAAGCCCTCGCCTCCCAAGACTCCGTCCGCCTCCCGTTGATAATTCACCCATATCCCCCCTTCGGCGGCGACATCCACTTACAGGACACGGATTTGAACACTAGAAAGTTTTGGAGAATTTTCAACAGGTCATTCACTGGGACGTGACGTAGCTTGGCCATCAGGGAAACATTCAAGACGACACGCAGAAGCCTCCTACTGTATGTTTTGATTATAGTCAGACACGGACAAGTCGACCTTCACGCCCTCGAGGTCCTCTTTGCCGTCACCTACCTCCACTTCTCGCCCGGCCCCTCGCACTGCGCCGCGACTCTCGAATACCGTTGTCCCTCCCAACGGCATCAGTAACTATGCGTGACTTCACCAGCTTCCTCCAAGGGAAGCCGAAGCTGCCGTCGCTCTGGACCGGCAACATCAACTTCGCTAAGCTCAACCCCATCCCGCACCGATACCGACCCAGCAGAGCAAAGAGAAACCAGAAGAAGCGCGCGTCCGGCAACTACACCGGCGCCGAGGATGTTACCTCGATGCAAAGATCCCTCAACCCCCTCGTCACCTTGCGGAAACTGCAAAATCACAAGTGGAGGCTCCTCGACCTGCAGTACACGATCCTGGTCGCCTTGATCGTCTTCTCGCTCTGCATCACGCCCTCGGCACCTCTCATCAAGACCCTCGCCGTCGCAGGCGGTCTCCTGCTGCTGACCGTTCCCGTCACCAGCCAGTTCTTCTTCCCGGGACTGAGTATATGGGCGTATCTCATTTATTTCTTTTGTAGCCGGTAAGTGACTTACAACCCTCGATGTACGGCGTTTCAAAACCTGATCGGATCCCAGCTTCATCGATGCGAAATACCGCCCTCACATCTGGGTTCGCGTTTTGCCCGCCCTCGAGAACGTCCTCTACGGAGCCAACCTCTCCAACATTCTCTCCGCTCACACTCACCCCGTCCTCGACATCCTTGCATGGATCCCGTACGGTCTGGGTCACTTTGGCGCTCCCTTCATCTGCGCCGCCTTCCTGTTCTTCTTCGCAGCTCCCAAGACGGTCCCCGTCTTCGCCAAGTGCTTCGGATGGCTGAACGTCCTCGGCGTCACGATACAGCTGGTCTTTCCTTGCACTCCCCCGTGGTACGAGAACGAACATGGCCTGGCACCCGCCGCCTATGGCATGCAAGGATCCCCCGCCGGCCTGGCCCGCATCGACGCCATTCTCGGCATCGACATGTACACGACGAGCTTCACCACCGCCCCAGTGCCCTTCGGCGCCTTCCCCTCGCTGCACGCTGCCGACGCCGTCATGGAGGCTCTTATCATGAGCTACTGCTTCCCCCGCTTCCGTCCCCTCTTCATGATCTACGTCGGATGGATCTGGTGGGCGACCATGTACCTCAATCACCACTACGCAGTCGACCTGGTCGGCGGCTCTCTTCTATCCGCCGGCATCTTCTACTACGCCAAGTCCCGATACCTGCCTCAGCAGCAAGCCGACAAGAAGACTCGCTGGGAGTACGACTACGTCGAGGTCGGCGAGCAGAAGAAGGTCTTTGACGAGGAGTACGGGCGCATGTACAACATGGGATACCTCCAGCGACGAGGCAGCTCCGACAGCGACGAGTGGACCGTCGGCAGCAGTTCTAGCTACAGCTCATCGAGCCGGGGCAGCGGAAGCTTGAGTCCCGCCCTTTCCGAAGAATCCGGCCGCAGCATTTTCAGCATCGAAATCCGACCCGATCACGAGAGATACGAAATTCCCCAGCTCACCGAAGTGGCCGTACGATAGATCGGTGCCCCGCCTGCGCCGCACGCGCACACCGATCTCTACCCACCATAATGAAAGCGAGGTGTATCACGAGCCCGGAAGATAATGCGGCACAGCCCCGCAGAAAGCATTCGGAGCCCTCGGATCATTGAACCCTGACCAACCTTGAACCAACTTTTTGTTCGATTCTTATCATGAGCACTTTTGACTTATTACGGATACCACTTTGGATTACCTGTACCATTTGCATCAGCAGCACAGCAACGGCGCAATCGTGGTATTTTTACATCATATTTTTGCAAACGACAGAACCAGCCGGAGACGCAAGATCTCGACAGGCTTCGGAGTAACGCCTCATGGATGACCATAGCGGCAGAAAGACCCACGGAGTCAGTGTCAGGGGCGAACACGGAATGAGGACACGGAGACATAGACCCCAGTACATATAATGTGTTTAACGTCGAGGTCTCAGCTCTCTCCCGCTCTGGCTCAACGCCGGATGCCGGGGACGAGACTGATCTCAGGCGTCCGACCAGGAGGAAGGCGGACCCGATGTAATGCGGAGGGAGAGAGAAGTATACCACGAGTAGAGGTAGAGCAGTCGCTACTGTAGTAGTTGATGAACGTGAAGAAAGAATACGAGACGATTGTCTCGCAACGAGCTGGTCCCCCCTATACTGCGCATTATGGTGACGATTTGCCTCCTCGACAACGCTCTGTGAGACTGAGTTCGTTCTCCAAGACGGCGAAAATTCAGTGTTTGACGTCGAACTCGGCGAATTCCGCAAGCTAGCTCCCAGCTGAGCTGATCCCGCCCGGGCCGGGGTGGGAGTGAGGAAGTGGGTTTGGGCCACCTTGCACCGCCTCCCTGTTGAGGCGCAAGAATTACGCCACACAATGGCGGCGCGGAGCGGCGCAGACGCGGTGAAAGAAAGCCTGGCAGTGGGGAGAGAGTTGGGGGAGAAGGAGAGAATGACGCTAAGCCAAGACCCGAGCGATCGGGACGGGGGGCTGAAGGTGGCTTGGCGGCTCCCGCCGCCCGAACCGACTGGGGGGTGGTCGATGATGAGCGGCGGACCCACCACCGTAGGTCGCCGGACAAGGATTCCGTCTTGGAGTTGGGGTTTTTTTTTTCTCGTCTTCTTCGGTTGCCGGGAGGGGCCGTCGGGCTGAGGAAGGGAAGGGTGTTTTTTTTGTTTTTTTTATTTCTTCTGTTGGTGCCGAAATGGACAGGGCGACATGGGGGGCTGTTGGGCGAGATGTTGCTAATTTCCCGACGGCGCGGTTGGGTTCCACGGCAGGGGGGAGTCGGATGAAAAGGGGAAAGGGTGAATTTGCGAGATGGAGAGAACGAGAGGGGATGGGGCGAGGACTCTGGAGATGCGATGGGAGTCTGCGTTTGAACACTCTACGAAATTTCCGAGCGCGACTCATGATGTTGGTACCTTGAATAGGGAGGGTTCTCGGTTGGGGGAGGGTCCGAGGACAGGGAGACGATTGCTGTCTTTGTTGACACGGCACTGTATGACGAAGGTGGTTGACTTTTGTCACACGCTCGATGTTGCAGTGTGATGCTTACACCGGGCTTCAAGAGGAAAGGCAGGGCAGCCTCCCGCTCCGAAATCAACATAAGTGATACCGGGACTTTGGCAGCCGCCACCAGCAGTGGAGTCCATGGCTACACCGCCAACCGATTTGTTCCGGATTATTTGGGAGATATTCCGAGTTCGTTGCATGCTCTCGATGGTGTATAGTTCCATTGCGCCGGAGGAGAACCTGCCGTTGCCGGTCTTCGTTGAGGAAATGGGCCTGTAAGAGGCCTACCCCGTACCCGGTATCACTCACCACCTCATTCTTCCTTGTAGCGCTCAAAGGTTCACCGAGTCGAGAGCAAGGTTTTTTTCATTTCTTTTTTTTCTCCCCAAAAAGGATGAATGCTTTATTGCGTACAGACATGGTTTCTCTTACAACTCGGGACTCGTCGATGTGATAGCAAGGAGCTGTGCATGTGTCGCTTCTTGCTGATTGCGCGCTGGCTGCTCTCAACGAGGTAGACGTGCAGTCATGAGTTTATACTACCTTGTGAAAGTATCTTTTTCTCAAAGGCTGCCACGGACCAGTCAGACCGCGACGTAAGAGTTCTTCCATGATAACCTTCAACGAGATACAATCTAAAGCCGCAATGTCATCGGCTGGGTTTTGTGCCACTGGTAGTTAGATCCTTCGGCTCTCCGTCGCCGTCTGTGAAACGACCCGGGGCACCGGGTCTGAACTGCTGCCGCTCTACGTAGAAGGGGTTATCTTTTGTGGACCAACTCTCCCGTCTCAGACCTCACGCCGCAGTCGGGACGAGAGATGTGCAGACGGCGGCATCTGCCCACTAATACAGCAATCGCCTTTGTCTATCTATCCTTGGCTCCGGCGCGACTTACTTTTTGGCTTAGGCTCAAAGTGCCTTTACTGTGTTCTGCGTATATTGAAAGTTTTGCCAGTGCGGGCGGCACTTTGCGACTACATGCGTGTGGCTTGTAGACTCGGAGAGACCTGCGTAGTTGCGCTTCTTCTGGCCACTTCGCAGTTCAGCCCTACTGGAACTCGTGATTGTCTCGTCATCGCCCCTCACGAATGGTGGCGTGCTGATTCCGCACTCCATGTGAGGCCTCGGCACATGCTAAGCTCTGGGGCCCATTGGCAAGAGCTGAGCGCTGAGGGTGGGTGAGTTGCTGACTTTCATGCAGGCAGTGACCCTTTAACCACCACCTAGAATCCTGCAGCCTGGTCACCTTCACCAAGCCACCATCTTACCTACATACGGAATCGGATTATCTGATTGGAGCTTTAAAGACATCAGCAAAGGACGGTGTCTGTTGGGGGCTTTTTTTATTCCCTCTCCAGACCTCGGCGTCTCCGGGGGCCTGGTAGGTGAGCCCAGAAAATGGCCTCCAGCCGTGTCTGGAAACGGTCCGGACCTGTACGCTTGCCTCCGAGCGCCGGCGCTGAGGGCCCGGAAAGTATAGGCCGGCTTCCGGATGATATGACTCTCTCGCCAGCCTACGATTCAATGTTGATTTCAACGAGAGCAGAGCTCAAAATGGGAACTGGTTCTCCAAGTATATCGACTTGACGGTTTAGCCTACCAAGCATGGCCTGGTGAAGACAGGACGGAGGGCCGTAAGGCCCCAAGGCATAGCGCCTCGCGGATCGGCAGCCTGCCTCTTTAAGTAATATTTTGCAAGAGGGTTGCATTTGGTGTTGCACAGCGAGGATCAAGCAGGCTGAGGTGACGTATGGAACTTGTTATAAACGGACCAGACACCCAGCCCTACCAGGGACTGCTGAAGATTCAAGCATTCTCTTCGCGCTTCAATTTGCATCCCTCAGTCGCGTCGCTGATGAAGCCGCGCATCACCCATTATGGACTTGGATAAAGATTCAATCGAGTTGAAGCAGCGAGGGGCTGCCTCTCAAGAGGAATATCATGACATCCTGCCTGACCTGCCGAGATCACCCGGCCTCGTGCTCCGTCCTCCTGACAAGCCACCGCTTGCATACCCAGGATCATCCTCTCCCACTTCAGGCCTCAATGACGAAGAGACTTGTTCAATCCGGCCGTTGCTCTCTCGTCCGCGAGAGAGTTTGAGCGAAAGAGATGGAGCCTCAGAGGGAAGGGCCTCCCTCCACGAGAGAGAACACGCACCGGCAAACCATGCGCCATCCGGCAAAAGCATCAACGATCAACGAGGGGCCCAAGACCAGCCGGATGGCGCAGGGGCACGGAGAGAGCCCAAACCCGTCACCCGAGCTGACTGGAAACGCCTCTTCACCGGCTGGCTGGTTCATGTCCCCGCACTGGCGGCGACGATCGCCCTCGTCGTGATCAGCAACCTACGGCTATTCTGGTACTCCGAAGACGGCATCAAAGGGGGCCCCAGGGGCAACGTGGTCCTGGTGCCCGCCAACGTCATCAACAACGTCCTCCAACTCCCGGCGAAGCTCCACGAAATCATGATCATTGCGTCCTTGGCATCCATTTCGCTCGCCATGTTTCGGAGACGGTTGATGGGCGACGGAGTCCGCTTGGGGTTTCTGACTGGCGGTTACCGTGTCGGCGATCTGTTTTACCTTCTCTCCCCCCCCTTCAAGCATCAAGGTATCGACCTTCATCGGCCCTGGGAGCTCTTGCTCGCCGGCTTCGTCGTGTTCGCAACCATCATGTCGACCACCGTCGGCCCGGCTTCGGCGGTACTGCTCGTCCCGGCTCTGGGGTGGTATCCCCTGAACCACGAAATGGCCTTTTCGAACATGACTATGCCCCTCACTTATCACTATTCACCCGACGTAGCCTGGCCTACGAGGCTCTCGGAGACTTCTGGCGGGCTTTCAAACCTGCCGCACTGCAAGGGCGTCTCGGGGCTTTACCAGCATTGGTGCCCTGCGGGCGGCTACACGGATATATGGAACTGGGTTCAGAGTTTCGGTTCAACCGACTTGCGGGGAAACCTCAATTTCCATTTTCCGTCCACGGACCTCCGTCGAGAACTGGTGTTTACGCAAGCGGACAACTCCGAAGATGGCTCGACGATGCTGTCCACCACGCCATCGCAGTTTCTCATGGTCAGCCTGGGGCTGTTCCGAGAGTACATCGACGACGAATACGTCGGCGCTGTATCGAGCGGGACGCCCTACAGGCTCACCACCAGACCGGTCGGGGCAACGGCGGGCTCTCGAAAAGTGGACCTCCTCCAGCCGTTCGTACAATCGAAATGCAAAGTCTACCAGAGAGACCAGCTCAACACCACGCAGTTCCCCATGGAGTACATGAACTGCTTCGGGGACCCGGGCTGTGAAGACATCCAAAAGCAGCCGCCGTTCCCGATCAAGAGCGCAACGTGGTTGGACGACCCAGACCTTGAGAAACAGATCACCACCACTCGATACTACACGCTGGGCAACAACACCTCTGTCCTTTTCCTTGCTGGGCGACTACCAGAAGAAGACAACAAGAATCTGATCTACTCCTGCAACTTCGTTGCGAGCTGGGTAGCCGCCAACTACACCGTTGACCCGAAAAACAGCGCCACTCTGAACTCTTCGCTCGGCCAGAGAGACCCTATACAAAAGACCTTCGCCAACAGCCGCTTGGAAAAGGGGAGCGTCATCAGGTTCGACGCGAACTGGATGAATTATCTCGCGCCTAGGTTTGAACTCGAAACGAACAGGTCTGCGACGACCATCGGTCGGTTGGTCAGTTTATTCGTCGACAGGTGCGATACCTCGAACCGGACCGTGTCGCTGTGCCTTGCTCCCGTCAGCAGCAGAAACACCCCGGCCACGGAGGTGCTCCTTTCCAAGGTTTTCGGCGTGTATTTGACCGAGACCCTGGCGCGCACAGGCTCACAGGCGAAAACGAACTTGAGGATGAGACAAAGCCGCGACGAGCTGCTGTATATCTGGCTCAACGACCAGTACGGCACCCGATCCGGCGTCTTCAACTTCACCACCCTCAACGAAACGCACACCATTCGAAACTGGCGCAACGAGAATGTGCCGGTGAACTGGACGATAGAATACATGACGAAAATCAGCGTCTTCGCCGACGACGTGCCGATCGACTTCGACGTCGAGTGGCATGGTTACGGCTCCGGGCAGCAGCGCAGGACACTGCGCTTTGCGCTGGCCATGATGTACATCTACCTCGGCACAGTCGCGCTCTACGCCGTGTCGGTGGGGGGTCAACACTTGCTCGAGTTACTCGACGCGGGGCTGGGGAGGGGGCGTGTCCGTGTACTGAGCATCATTCCGTGGTCGGATCTGCAAGACCTGGTGGTCCTCGCACTCAAGACGCCGCCGCCTTACGACGAGGATCTGATGGACGCCGGTGCGGGCGTCACTTCAGAAACGGTATGGAGCAAGATCGTGAGGGTGAGAGCGGATGACGAGCGCAATCTTCACTTGGTGTCGGATGGGAGCGTCCTGACCGAGAAGCTGGACGAGACCGGAAGCAAACGCTATTTCTAAGGTGGGGTTGGTAAACTTCATCATCTTTCCTCGACTTGTTCAATAACTCGTGCGCAGTCCATGAATCGTTTCTCCCGATGTTCATTGTCAGCTGCTTTTCTTAGGGGTTGCGGGCTACTATCCGGCACGAGCATTTATCGGTGCCCGCCGTCCGAAACGCAGTCTTGCAGTTATTCATGTCCGCTTAATGGACACCGCACACATTCGCAAGGGCTTCCTTTGAATCGTTTCTCATTCCGTTTTCATGAAAAGAACGGAAGCCCCGTCATGGGAGGTGGTTGATTGACGCGCGTCTGATGACGGATGAACTGTCAAAACGTCTCAAGTTGACGACTGTCTACACAGTCTGGCTGCTTCACAACAACCTGGACTCGATCGGCACTTTGACATACGCCCTCAGCCAAATCCAACCGCCAGATATACGCCATCATTAAAAACCACGTTTCGATAACTCTGCCTGAACACAAGGTACCGACGGCAGGCGAAGAGAGATCGCCCTCCGGCTCCGCGGCTACCTTGCGTGGCGTTACTCGGGACAGGCCAACAACACCAACACGCCGCTAGTTCTCCACGTGCACGGTAATACGCACCGAGACCGGCCGACGGACGCGTAGATCATGCGACTCGAACGGGTCTACCTCAGAGCCGGGAGCTGTGTTCCAGTACCAAACGAAGCCTCCATAAGTCCGGTAGTCGCAGGGACGACCGACGTGCGGAAAAGCCGTCACCTGTATACATGGGATCAGAAGAGTTCGAGGGGCCCTTCAAGTTCCGGATCATAAAGCCAGAACTAGAAGGGCCTTGGGAAAGGACTTTAAGAAAGACTCCCGCCAACGTCGCTCTAACTAAACCTCCCGCTGGTGTCCATCTCGTGGTAGTTGGAGTCGCTTGGCGGCCGTGTACGTCGAAGCGTTTTGGAGAAGTCGTCGCTTAACACTCCACCTCAAGAGTTTGATTGTTCATTAGTCGGTGAAGCTGTGTTGTTCTAATTTGGCATTGTATTCATACGGAACATGGTGCCGTCGCCCCTTCGTCTGCCGATGTGCGATTAGGGGACTCGATGTAGATGCTCAGGCCCTCTACAGTGACGCAGGGCCCTTGTCTACGAGGCTCGCAGCCGATGTCGCCCAAACCATTTAATAGACGCCAGTCATCATCACAGTTGCCTAGGCTCATGTCGGACGGCGTACCGCCGGTGGGTTGAGGTTGTACGACCGCTAACGACGTTTCGAACCGCTCTGTGGCTGCTCCGTAAGGAAGAGGGGCCATGTCACGCCTGCCCCAGGGCCGGCGAGGCGGCGTATGTGATGGTTAAGGCGGCCAGGAGCGAAGCGACGGTGAGACGTATGATGTTGTGACGGTCGAGCTGAGTGCTCTTTAGCTTCTGGAAAGTGACAGAGGGAAATGAGTTGATCAAGGGACGGCTTGAGTGACCGTTAACCGTTTGATATGTATGAAAAAACGGCAGAGAACTTGAAATGAAGAGTGAAGTGAGTAGATACTACGTGTGGAAGGAATTCGAGCTTGGCATGGAAGGTAAAGCAGCGGTCAATGTTCAAAGTCTAACAGGTTTGATAACGGCTGACTGGAAAGATTCGAAAACGGAGAATGAAACGACGTAGGAGCAGCTCACCTGCGCATTGGCGCTGTTGACTGGCATCTTGTCGTCAAGTATACTGGGACCAAGACCAGGGCAGCTGGGCGGCGCTTAGTTGCTCGCAATCTATCCGTGGACCGCACGTCCAACCAACCGTACCAGGTTATCCAGCAGCCTTCCTTGCCGTTCTGGCTGCTGGCGACGCCTGTTCCAGCTCAACACGCTCCAGAAAAGATACGCAGCCGGGTCTGCCTACGGACACGTCTGTCGGAGGTTATAAAAGCAAGACTTTCCCCTGATTGCCCCGAGCCTTGGACAAACTCACGGGCTATATAGCCAAGCGGTAGCGAGCCAGTGACCGCTCGCGCCTGGCACTCGTGTCTTGCCGTGGTAAGTTCTTCGCGAGGCACGAGGAGACGTCGTGGTGCATGCTTCCGAGATACATTGAGGCCAGCAAACCACAGCGGGCTCCACAACGCGATGTGGCTCTGAAAGCGTTTGGCCATTCCAAGTTCCAGGGAGCAGACCTTTTGTGTGGCTGAGGGTGTTGACACCTGTACCCCGGCGTCGCAGTCTCCCACGTTAATCATCTACATTTGAAAAGTCATGTCCAACGAGGCATGTTCAAGTGTCGGCCGATTGTGATCATTCGTCATCATTGTGACTAGCTACCTAGCTGACAACCACGCGGCTCCTCTCGAGCCGACTTCTTCCCCGGCTTCCCGACCCCCATGAAAACCTTGCGCAAGAGGGATATGCATTAGGTATTGATCCGTCCAACGCCTCAAAAGAAGAAAGCAAGTTCAAGGTGGTTCGCTCCCTGAGACACTTCAACCCGTCGAGTCTATCCATATTGCAAGCGATAAGATCCCGTGACAACCATCCTGGCGGTCGACGCGAGATCCGACGCCTACTTGAAGCGGCCAGACCTTGCGGAGCAGTAGTGTGGAGGGAGATATGAGATCAAGTCTCAAGCTCATGATATGCTTTTCCGTCCGGTACAATGCAAAAAAAAAAAAGAGACCAGGTTGGTCTTCTGTAAACCTTCACAAGCTGGGTCGCGAGCCAAATTGCATGGTCATTGAACCGTTATATACTCTGACAGGTGTATAGACAGCTCATGTGCTGCGAGCAATGCGTTGAGTGCAGCTGGGCTACTCAGAAGCTATGCCAATGTGGGAGGAAACGCTTCGGTCCGGGACTGATAGGCTTCTAGACTTTGGGTGCCGGAACGGGCGTCTCCTTGTCGGACTTTCTGCGCTTGCGCTTTTCTTTCTTGGGCGTCTCCTCGGCCGCAGGGGAGGGCTTGAACGGGACCTGAGGAATGGGCACGACGGACTCGCGGCGGGCACTGGGAGGATGGATAGGGGTCTCCTTGCGGGCAGAGACGGTCTGGGAGCTGCCGGGGATGACTGCTTCATCAGTCTTGGACTTCTTGGAGCTCTTCGACTTGGACTTCGGCTGTGGGGTCGAGGTCTGGGGGGGCTGGGCTGGAGCCTGCAGGAAGGCTTGAGAAAGAGAAGCCCGGCTTCGGGATCGTTGGTGGGGGAATGGCCGTAACCTTCTTGGCAGAACCCTGACTAGCAGCCTCCAGAGCAGAGCTGTCGGCGTCGCGCTTGACCTTCTTGGCCTTCTTCTCGGCCGCAACAGCGCTCTTCGCCGGTTGAGCGGGGGTTTCCTCCTCGTCCGCAGGAACCTTTCGCTTGGATGCCTTCTTGGATTGGTCAGGTGTGGCGGCAGAGCTCTTGGGCTTCTTCTTGTCCTTCTTTGCGCTCTTGGGCGTGGGCTCGTCGATTTCCATAGCATCATCTTGAGAAGCTGCAGGCTGAGCCGACGTACGCTTGGGTTTCTTTGAGCTGGAAGCCAAGGCGGGAGCCGGCGCCATGTCGACGTCCTCTTCGCTGTCGGACGAGGCGTCGAACCCGATCTTTCCCAGCGGGGTATCATCGGAGACACCAATCGGGTGGAATCTGGCTCTCAAACCAGGAGGCTGAGGGCGTGGGGCGTTCGTCTGGTTGGATCTGGTGGCAGGGGGAGCGCTGCCGACCAACTGCGTCACACGCTTGACGTGCAAGACCTTGTCGACCTTCTGGGAGATAGAAATAATCAGTCAAATGCTTGATGGGCGTATGCGACGTTCTGCTTACCTTGCTCGTAGCGAGTACCCTTCTTGTCGGGAACAAGAAGCTGCACGGTGGTGGATCCGACGTCAAAACCAACAGTGTAGTCCTCAGAGTTGTGCTTGAAGATGGCGTCGCCGTTCTGCGCCTTATCCATCGGGATCTGGAGCTTCTCGACGACGTTGATGGGAATGGAAGACGGGGCGGTAAAGTACCAGAGCTGCTTGCCGTCGAGCTTGGCCTTGGCGAAGAAGTCGGACATGTCTTTCCCGTCCTCGTCACCCTGCGCCTGTCTCAGGACAAAGTCCTTGCCGACGAATCCAGGAACACTAAGATCCTTGTTGTTGCGCCTAGCGGTCACGGCAACAGACTCTTCGGCTGCCTCGTTATCAGAGTCCTCCTCATCAGAGCTGGATCCTTCGTCCTCCTCCTTGTCGTCCTCGCTCACTTCCTCGGCGCTGGAGCTTGCTTCGCTGGAACTAGTGGAGGCCGGCTTGGCCGGCTTGGTGCCATTGACGGCCGCCTTGGTCGCGGGCTTGACCGGCTTTGCAACCTCAACCTCGGATTCACTCTCGGACCCGCTCGAAGAGGTAGTAGAAGCGTCACTGGCAGGCACCGCTTTCGCGGAGGCCTTCAGCGTCGGCTTCTTGGTGGACTCGCTGTCGCTCTCGCTCTCGCTGTCGCTGGACTCGGACGCCTCCGCTTCGGACTCTCCAGAGGACTCTTCGGAAGAGCTTTCGGGCTTGACGGGAGCCTTCTTCGCGATAACAGGCTTCGAGGGCAACGCCTTGTGTTCAACATCGCTATCGGCGACCTCATCGTTCTTGCCGCGCTTGGACTTCTTCAAAGGAGTACTAGCAGGTTTGCTCGACGACACCTGGCCATTGATCCTGTCAAAAAAGCTGGGATCGGTCGGGCCATCGTCATCGCTGTCGTCACTGCTGCTGGTGTTGTCGTCTTCATCGGAATCGGCAGCGCGAGGGTCGAACTTCTTCTCGCTCTTGGCCTTGGATTGGGTGCTCCGGGCGAATTTGCTTTTGGATTGACCGAGAGACGGCTCTTGGCTTTGCTTCTCTAAGATGGCGCTCAGCGAGTGAACGCCATCAAGCTTGCGTGACGACATCGTGCCTGGGCTGGTTCGGGGAGCAAGACGCGATACGGGAGAGTAGATTGAGGGCGTCGTGAGGTTGGGATCGAGCGCGACAGGAAATTTTCGAGGGTCTCGCAGAGATTCAGAAATCTTTGCAGGGATCGCACGGACCGCATGTGGGGTTGCGGCGGAAGGAGCGACCGCGGCTCGGTAGGTGCCAGGCGTTGCAGGCGTGGCTGTCGCGGTTCCGGGCTTGCTCGGTGAGTTCGGTGAAGGCGTGGCTGGGGTTCGGACCCGCATGAAGGATTTTCCATTGCTGATTTTCGTTGTATGCACATTGCCTCGGAAACTCGCAGCGCGACGTCGGGCTCCGCCGGGATTGCCAGACATCTTGAAGTTGAAGACGATTGCCGATTGGATCTACTTCTGGCGGGTTTGGTGGAAAAGCGGAAAAGTAGTGTGTGAGTTTGGCAAGCAAAAGTAGTGTGGTAGAAGAAGATAGAGGAAAGCTGACCTTTTTCAGTTGGCAAGGTGAAGAGGATAGAAATCCTCAGCGGCAGGTGCAGGCCCTGGCTGCCCATTTTAAGCGTTGAATACGTGCCTGCCTATTCGAAGGTGAGATCAGGAAAACTCATCTCCCGAACGCGGGCGAGTGCCGCTCAAAGCGCCTCACTTTCTGGAGCGGATACCCTTTGTCTGCCGTGACTGGCAAGAGCCACTCGGTTGCTATCGTTTGTCAGAAAAGGGGAAATTGAGGAATTCTTCTATTTCGATTTGCGCAAGTGATTATAGGTACCTGAAAGGTGGCCCTCATTCATTATGACAACGCCAAAGCGACGCAAGCTCGAGACATCTGACGGCTCAAGGCGTGAGTTGGTCCCTTGAGCTCTCCCACTCACTCTCCTTTCCCGAAATGCCTGCTGATATTTGCGAAGCATGAGCGCTTTTGCCTTGAGACAACAGCTTCTTTCAGCCAGCCCGTCCTTGTCGCCGGCACCTCAACCTGAGTCTCAACAGCCCCCTGAGTCCCAGCCGTCAACCCCGACGTCTACGCCAAAAGGGCGATCTCCCACCAAGACCAGATCGTCAAAGAGACTTGCCGACGCCGACAAAGTACCAGAATCTCTTCGAGAAGGCGGCTCTGCAAACTCAAATCAGAGCGTGCCCTTGGACAGCCCAGCTGTGACGCGGTCATCAGATGCAACGCAGGCGCCGAAGTAAGAATGCTCATCCTAGCATCCCAACTGTTACTGACAACTTTTTTCAGCAGTCCGACTGCAGACCCCGAAGATTTGAGACCGGGAAGTTCTGGTCCTCGGCAGTTTTCGACTTTCAGGCCCACCAAGAGCAACTCGCGCAAGATCGCGGGAGGGATTCTTGAGCTGAGACTTCATGACAGCGAGGTAAGTTTCATTCCGAGCATGATGTAAAACTCCGTGCTGATGGCACCAGCGCTTCTTAGTGCTGGGAAGCTATGGAATCCGCGTGGTCGACGGCGAGGTCACCGTCGCCGGGGCAAGTATTCGACCTCCTGATGGCATCAAATGGGTCCACGCACCTCACTGCCATGCAATCCCCGTACTGCGCTGTACAGAAGAGACCAAGTTGGAGATACATCCTCATCCGCAAGGAGCCAGTCTCCGCAAGCTCGAACGACTCTCACCCCTCTTCAGGAGCTTGTGGCACGAGCCGGAAGCCAAGTCGAGCAAGCAAGCCGTGAAGCGAGACACCTACAAAATTGTGAGGGAACCCTGTTAGGCACTCTCAACACACACAAAACCAACTGACTGCCGGCAGATTTGTACCACTGAAGATGCGCCGAAGCGGGCTCTGATCCAGGACCTGCGCTCTCATCCCGCTTGGAATAAGAAACTGGCGGGCTTGACGAAAGCGAAATCAGACCAACCGAACCTGAGCGTCATGCTATGCGGTCCCAAGTCGTCTGGCAAATCCACTTTCGGCCGGATATTGGGCAACCGCCTCCTCACGGGCGCCGGCCAGCAGACCCGGAATCGCAAAACGCCCCTCTCGGTGGTCGTCCTAGACCTTGACCCCGGGCAGCCTGAGTACACCCCCGCGGGTACAATCGCGTTGGTACAGGTCAAAGAGCCGAACTTGGGCCCTTCGTTCACCCACATCGCGGCAGGCGAGCAGAACGTGTCGGTCGTCAGGTGTCACTCGATCGCTTCCGTGTCTCCGGCTTCCGACCCAGAGCTGTACCTGGAATGCGCACTGGATCTGTACCACCGTTACCAAAACACATGTAAGGGTCTGCCCTTGATTATTAACACGCCAGGCTGGGTTTTGGGTACCGGGCTTGACCTCTTGGCCGAGCTGGCGTCGACCATTAAACCAACCGAAGTCATATACATGTCCGAAGAGGGCCCTAAGGAGACCGTCGAAGGCCTGCAAGCGGCGTGCAAGGGGACTTTCACATTGCTGCCTTCCCAACAGTCGGAGTTCACTTCAAGAACGGCAGCACATTTGCGCTCGATGCAGGCGCTCGCATACTTCCACACCGTGCGAAACCCATCGAACAAACTGACATGGGATCCTACCCCGCTGTCATCATCACCGCCGTTGGTGGTCAGCTACAAGGGCAAGAACCGCGGAATTTCTGGAATCATCAGTTACGAGTACCAGCCGCCGGCAGACTTACTCGCGGAGACGATCAACGGTTCGATTTTGTGTCTGGTTGAAGCTGAGGACATCAAAGCGTTCGGCCGTCTCGCCAACGAAAGCGCAGGTTTCGTGAGAGCCGCCTCCGGCAACGACGCGATGAACATGGACGGCAGCGCACCGAACTTGGAGGGCATGGTCTCCAGGACGCCGCAGGGTATCCCCTACATCCCGAACTCTGATGCTCAAACCTTAGATCCCCGCTACTCACGAACCTTGGGCATCGTGCTCCTCCGAGGCATTGACACCAGGAACGGCACCCTCCAAATCCTCACCCCGATTCCCCTCGAGCGCATCGAGGCCGCCAAAGCAGCGGGCCACCACCTGGTGCTGGTCCACGGCAAACTCGACTCCCCCGGCTGGGCCTACACCGAAGACCTGTACTACCAATCCTTCAACGGCAATGAGACGGACTCGCGAGACGACACGGTGGAGGTCATGGACGAGGGCACTGAGAGCGACAATTCGGACGAGGAGCCCGAGAATCCTGAGCTGGCCGGCGACGTCCGCGACACGCCGTGGATCGAGGTCCTCCAGGGCCACGAGAAGCGGCCCGTGGGATCGCGAGTGTGGAGAGTCCGGCGCGATCTGGGGCGGGCCGGGCCGGGAACGGAGTGAAAGAGGAAATGGATGCGGGAATGATGAATTTTGCTTGTGGACATGTGGACAGCCGAGGTGCATGTCACCGGCGCGGTGGGCAGCGCTTACACAGCGGGGTTCGCACGTCAGGTCAGCTGCAACGCGGGCTCGCACCCCTCCCACAAAGATCCCGCACATCTGTGCTTGCGTCTTACACCCGCACCATACATGCAGATATGCAACATCTAGACTCGCATGCTTCCCCGATGTGCACCTGCATCTATCTGCACACACAGCCGTTTAGGTCGTGCTCGTTACTGTGCGAGTCCCTGAATCTCCCCCTCGCTGCCCCCACATCCTATGACGTCTGTGAGCCCGATGTCTCGAAGCCGAGTACGCTTCCCCAATTGTGCCCCTCCTTTCCGCCCCTCCCCCTCTTTGTCATGCTTTCTCATCGCTTATTACCCCAAAACCTTGGCTCCAACGGCAGTTCGTCGCGGACCCGTACCAGCCTCCGCGACGGCGCCTTAATCCGAAGATTTGCCCACCATGGGGAAAATCCGCCGGCAGGGCAAGAAAAGACTTAGAATCAGGACGTGCCTAGGAGTATAATACATCACGCCGGTCCGGCCACTGGGCTATCATGTAAACTCGCGCCTTTTGTCTTCCCGTTGCACCCGTTTTTCCCTCCGTCAAGTAGGTACCATGAATATGACGACCCTTCCTGACAGCGAGGTCGATGTCCTTATTATCGGCGCAGGCCCGGCAGCTGATGCTCGCGCTGTGGCTGGCCAGACTGGGCGTCAATACGCGCATTGTCGATAAGAGGACCGCTAAGGTCTACTCGGGGCAGGCAGATGGGTAAGAGAACCGCCCCAGACTATCGGCCCTCGGAGCTCTCACACAGTCTGCAGCTTCCAAGTGAGATCCCTCGAGATCCTAGACAGTTTCGGCGTCGCAGAGCGCGTCTGGAAGGAAGCAAACCACATGCTGGGTCAGCCACACCCCGACTCCCTCACACGCGAATCCCTCACTCACATCCACTCCAGAGGTCTCCTTCTGGAACCCCGACGAGAACGGCACAATCAGGCGCAGCGCCCGCGCGGCTAACACCATCCCGGGCCTCTCCCGCTTTACGGAGTCAGTGCTGCACCAGGGCCGCATCGAGCAGTTCTTCCTGGACGCCATTCGCGCCTCCTACGCCTCCGACTCGGACGCCCTGCGCGTCGAGCGCATGGTGATCCCGACGTCTCTCGAGATCGACGAGTCCCGGGCCGAGGACCCGGACGCGCGCCCCGTGACGGTGACGTTGAGGCACCTGACGGAGGAGGAGGCGACGCCGACGCAGATGCTGAGCAACCTTAGCGACGGCATCTTTAGGAGCAACCTTGCCGATGACGACGTCGGGGACATTCTGGGCAGGTCGCAGGGGAGGGCGGCGAGGGAAGAGGTGGTGAGGGCGAAGTATGTTGTTGGGTGTGACGGGGCGCACTCGTGGACGCGGAAGACGCTGGGCAAAGATTTCGAGATGAAGGGCGAGACGACTGATGCCATCTGGTGAGTGTCGGTGAGATGGGGCGCTGGCGGGCACGCAGCTGACTGCGAGGATACGCAGGGGTGTGATGGATATCGTCCCCATCACCGACTTTCGTGAGTTTGTCGCCGCAATCTTTTGCGGTGCTCCAAGCTGACAACCTGACAGCCGACATCAGATTCCGGACAATGATCCACAGCACTTCGGGCGCGCTCATGATTATCCCTCGCGAGAACAGAATCGTCCGTCTTTACATCCAGCTGAAGGAGGTCTCCGCCGGCGGCGGTCGCGTCGACAGGTCCCAAATCACGCCGGACTTCATCTTCAAATCCGCGCAGAAGATCTTTAGTCCGTACAAACTGGAGTACCACTACTGCGACTGGTGAGTCGACGAACGCTGACGGATGCATCGTCACGGGGCGGTTCTGACAGCTCTGCAGGTGGACAGCATACCAAATCGGCCAGCGGACAGGCGACCACTTCAGCAAGCTCGACCGCGTCTTTCTCGCGGGAGGTAAGCATCCCCCCCCCTCCACCCAAACCCCTCGGGTACTCACCACGCCCAGACGCCGTGCACACGCACTCCCCCAAGGCCGGCCAGGGCATGAACGTCTCGATGCAGGACAGCTACAACCTCGGCTGGAAGATCGGCCTCGCGTGCAAGAACGTCCTGCCCCGGCACGTCCTCTCGACGTACGAGCTCGAGCGCAAGAAGATTGCCAAGGACCTCATCGCCTTCGACGGCAAGTTCTCGAAGCTGTTCACCGGCCGCCGGCCAAGGACATCCAGAACGAGACGGGGGTGTCGGACGACGAGTTCCAGAAGGCGTTCCACACCAGCCGGATGGTACGTTTCCGTTTGCCGTGAATGGTGTTTGGGCGGTGGCTAACGCGCGTGTGGCAGTTCACGACCGGCATCGGAGTCAATTACCAACCAACGTGCTCGTCGCCAGAGAACCCGAAGACGCCGACGACGACACCAGCTGCAGCCTGAAGAGTAGCGTTGCCAAGAGCACGCCATCCCTCGCCACGAACTGCAAGGTCGTCAGCGCTTCCCGTCGTACAAGGTGATCCGGCAGTCCGACGCCCGCCTGTGGGAGCTGCACCACAAGCTCCCCTCGAACGGGCGCTTCCGTCTCGTCGTCTTCGGCGGCGACATCTCGCGGCAGCCCCAGCGCGACACCGTCAACGCCCTCGGCGCATGGCTGTCGTCGTACCTGCCCAAGCTGCCGACCATCAGCCTCTCCCCCGGCTCGGACCCGCACAGCGGGTCTATGAGGTTCAAGACGGACGCGGACCCGTCCATCGTGGACGTGTTGCTCGTGCACGCCGCGCCGCGGAACGAGGTGGAGATGTTGCGGGACATGCATGAGGCGTATCACCCGTTTGATGGCAAGCTTGGCTGGGAGTACGACAAGATCTTTGCGGATGGGGAGACGTTCTACGAGGAGCCCGAGCGGGCGTACGAAAAGTACGGTGTTGATCGGGCCGAGGGGGCCGTCGTTGGTCTGCGGCCGGACGGGTATGTCGGCCTTGTCACTTCTCTCGGCCAGAGCGGCCACACAGAGATTCAGAATTGGTTTGATGGCATCTTCCAAAGCACTTAGAAGATTGGTCCCGGTCGTACTCGGGTCATGCAAGCCA
The DNA here is from genome assembly GCA_020466075.1 of Colletotrichum coccodes. Lineage (NCBI taxonomy): Eukaryota > Fungi > Ascomycota > Sordariomycetes > Glomerellales > Glomerellaceae > Colletotrichum > Colletotrichum coccodes. Next base: position 8,794 of record JAIMZG010000202.1, on the reverse strand, counting down.
AGGTTCATCCAATATAAGAAGAAGGTTCAATTGCGCCTGCAGGAATACCGAGCAGGAAGCGTTCGAAAACGTGGCAGTCGCTTTCTGGTGAAAAGCCCGGATTAAGTAATATGTGAGAAGTAAACAGAATCCCTGAGGCATGATTAATCGAAGGCAGGGCACAAGACAAAATCCGTGGAAAGAAACCTAGTGCGGAAATATCGCGCGTTGATTGGTTCAATCCCAGCCCTATGTTTATCAATAGGAGAAACTCATCTCAGCCTGTACACAAACACTTCCCCATCATCATATCATCCCTCTCATTGTGTCCGTATCCTCATCACATATTCGCTCATCGATATTCGTCTTCCATCAACCCCGTGTAGACGGAATCCAAGATGACGGCCTCGACGATGTGCAACGCGCACGGCGGATACATAAATCCTCTGCCCTCCCCCTACGACGCGTACCTCAAGTACGCAGGACCTGCGAGGCAGCTCAGCCCACGAAAGGAAAACGGACCATACAGGAAGAAAATATGAGAACCCCCCAGTCCAACGCCAGATACCATGATTTTTTTTGATGCCGCTCCGTATTCTCGCTTGAGATGCAGCAGCGCATTTTACGCAAAGAAACTGCCGACCAAAGAAGCCTATCAAGCAAACACCCTCGTCTCCTGATCACACATGCGCCTTTCCGAGATGCCTGCGTTCATCCTGGAGTTCGTCTATCGATCAAGAAGCCTTGACGTGTCCTGGGCTGCAGTTGGTGAGGGGAATGCACCAGCTGAACCCACGGTCCTCCGGTATCGGGGATAACGGGAATGACGTATCCGAGCTATGTCCGGAATGGAAGAGGATGGTCGAGCCAATCATGGGCTATCACACCATGAGGACCCCTTTGGCAATACCGTCGTAACGAGTGTTGCGGCGGGCAACTGATTGAAACCCAGGACGACGGCGACGCTACTTCTCGAATTGCGTCCCGACGCCGTTAAGATTAGCCGGCTGGTCATTGACGACCTGACCATGGGTGGTTCCGCTATCACCTCCGCCGGGAAAGAGCTTGTTGGCAGCGGCGATCACGGCGATCACACGCTGACTTCGGCTCTCCTTTTGCTCGACAGTGCCGACATGGTCGACGCAGCAAACAGCGAGGTCGAGGTCGAGGAGGAAGTCGTCGAGGCGCGCGTTGCTCTCCTCCGACTTCTGCTCGTCCGGGACGGGCACACGAGAGTCACCACTAGCAATCGAAATCATCAGCCGGACCGAACCAAGACACGACCGATCTGATACCATAAGGAAAGCGGGGGATGAATGAGAGGGTGTGCGGAGGCGGGCTGTTTCTTGCGGCACTCCTCGAGGGGTAAGGCTCATGGACGGGGAGCACTCGCAGTCCCGTTTGCCGTCCGCCTCAACTCCAGGAAGTCTGAGGCACGCGTCCATGATATGTGATGTCGGCGTCCTCGACAGCCGTTCTGTGCGGGCCACTGAAGGCACGACACCCCCGCCATGTCTGTCACGTACATGTTCGCAGAGCCCTGCTCAGATACATCAGAGGCGGCGACGGCGTTGCCGTCTTGAGGAAGGAGGGTCGCCATGTTGAAGTTGGACACGGAGGAAGTGGGGAGGAGGGCGTAGTGATTCTGCTGGAGTTTAGGTCGCTGCTAGTCCACACGAGAGGAGGAGAGCTTGCGGCGTGTCTGGTGTCGTGGTTTCGGCGAGTGGCAGTGGCTTGCCTTTTATTCTCCCCGCGACGTCAGACCGGTAGGCAAGCTAGGTTGGGGTAGGTGGCAGAGTGTAAAGTGTTGTAGCAAAGGAAATTCCAAGTTCAATCCTTTTCTCGATCGATCAATGTAAGGCGCCGCGGGGCATGGGACGCTGTAAAATCAGAATTGGGCCCGGGATAGAGGGAACGTGGAGACTTTTTGGTGCAGAAAACGGGGTGCAGCGCAGATGCGCGGGAGTGATGCAGACGGGTAACGGGAATGGGTCACATCCTCGTAGCGCGGTCAGAGGAGGGGAGGAAACGTTGGGAGAACGTGCGTATGTGTGTGTGTGTGGTGGTGGTGGGTGGGGGGACGACGGGAGAGATAGAGACAGAGACGGACGGTGGTTTCCATGCCATGTGCGAAAGCCCCATCCATCTCATACCTCCCGACCTGCCCCTCCGGCTGCAATCCTCCACTCCCTTCCCATCCATGCTTCCCGTCGTTTGAATGCAAGAATCAAGATTCATTCCATTGCGACTTGTAGCCCCGGCATAGCCAGACATACTCACACGTACGGGTACGGTGGGGTTCTGGCTCTGCTCGTGGCCAGTTATCGTGTTCCGGCGCGTTTCCAGGAGCTCGCCTCACTACTCAGGGCTGTCAGTCGGCCGACTAGGCGATAAGGATGGGGGTTCCGGGCCTAGCCGATACAGGGCGCGCTCAGATTGGGGGGGCTCTTCCTCACACGCTTCCCCTCTCACTCTGGCATAGAATCAATCTTGCGCCAAGTCTTTTCTCTCCTCCCGGTGCTGCTCGGGATGAGAGATATGGGTCGGACGGGTTCAACGTGGAAGCCTGAATCCGAGCTCCGGTGTACATAGCCTGGTCGTCCATGACTGGTCGCTGTCCTCGGCTTGCAATCTCATCCTCGGCAGAACCAAGATACCTGTTGACCCGACTCTCCATCACTGCTCACGGTCGTCCACCCACCCGTGGGAGCCAGACTGGACCCGAGCCTCTACCTCGTCTTTGGGGCTCACTGCCCGACCTCGAGCTGCCTCAGCCACGCCATACCATCACGCACAGCGGCACCATCGCCCACTCAGCCCCCTTTGCTCCAGTGCGACCAATTGGTATGGGGGGGTTTTCAAGCTTCTTCGAATCATTCCGAGGCGCATCTCGAACCGTCACTGGTATTTGCATCACTGTCCGAGACTTGGCATCGTGGCAATGCACTCGTTCCCGACTTGGCTTTTTGCACCTCTGAAGCTTCGGCTGATCTACGCGTGAGGTGAGGTGACTAAACGTTGGACGACACCTGTCGAGGGTGCTTCTTCGCGAGCTCTGGCTTCGACTGCGTGTAAAATATGAGCGAGGTCGTTGCGCGTGTCGATGCATCTTCAGAGGCCGATCGCTGTCACCTCGCGCCGCGACCCGACGCGGGGGGCCGATTGAGTTGCTTGGTTGGCCTCGATTATCTGCGACGCTCTCCGCGACGACTGTGACATGCATCCTCCCCGACCCTCCATGCCCCTCCCCCAACTTCTTTGTTGGGTCGTCCACCCACCACTCCGCTACCACTCCTGCAAAGAAAACGGGTTCTGCGTTCGCAATGGTCCGCACTAGGCTGCCGTGGGTCGCCTTAACACGCTAAGGATCGGTAAGCGGGTCGACTAACTGACCAACCAAGCCGGAACAGCGGGAACCTCGGACTCGGCGAAGGACTATGTCATTGTGATGTTTTGACGATGCCACGAAATCGAACGGTCCTCCCGGTGAATGAGGAGCTCTAAACCATCAATACGTCCGCGGTCAAAATTGGCTCAATGGGTCAGACGAAAGACCGGGTCCGCTCGCTTTTATTCCGAGTCTGTGCGGTTGGTTGATCATGTCACCGCGTAGAATTGGACGTAACGGTCCCCGCCGTCATGGGTCGGCCCAAGGATGATCCCGAAAACATCGGATGCTTAAAATCTGGGTCGGGTTGGGTGGAGCGCATCAAGCAGACGTTGATTGTTATATCGACGAACAAGCTGTTTGTAAGACCGACAAAGAAGACAACCGTTCAAGCTCAGCTGCATTCCGGAGGACAGGAACGCTCACGTCAAACGTTACGCCGGTCCTGCACTAGATCCAAGACCACGCGCGCGACAGCCCCTCCTTTCACATGCTCGCCATCCCTTTCCCCCATCACCAACATAATCGTTAATCTCAACGCCATCATCGCCACAGCATCCCATTCTATCTTTCCCATCATCCAAATGGATGTTTCGAACGTTATGGCGCCTGGGAACACAGTCGCTCCTGACCCTGCACGTAGGCCGCGCCCGAACACATCAAACCGGCCGCGCATGCGCCCGCAGACGCCAGCGCAGCAATCGCGACAATCAGTCGCATAAAAAGAAAAAGAGGGAAAAAACGAGAGAAATAATTAGCAAACTCTGGGTCGCCGGCTCCATCCTGGTCGTCGATCACGGCCACGCACGTCGGAAAATGAACTCGCCAAAGCTTGTCGCAATCGAGGGTGTGTTTGGTGGCACGGCCGACTCTGGTTGTCGTACACGCCCCCTCCAGCCGCCAGAACCCGCATACGCTAGTCCGCATTGGAGAATGCACGCATGTGGAGATGGCAAGGTAGGTACCAGAATATCCCCCCCATGCTGATTCGAAGAAGCCCGTCGAGCCACAACCGCGACAGGTGTGGCGCCCAATTGCAGGTGATGTTTTGACAGTTTCAAGACTTTTTCTCTATGAATTGTGAACCAGTCCCGCAAAGGCCGGCCGGAACGTCGCCGGTGGACCGCTCGACTGAAACACCGGCACCGGCACCGTTGGAGCTGAGCCCGAGCCGATCAACCTCGGCAATGGCGCTGATCACGTAAGACGACGAGCGTTGATGTGTCGCAAAGGTACCGCGAGGAGGATGAAGGCCTTGGTCGGTGAGGAAGCTCTGCAATCGCCGCATACCCTCCCGGGTGCGATCTTCCTGCGACTTCGCCGCCATTTCGGGTTGAGGAGCGCTACGGTTTAAGCATCAGTAAGACAATGCACAGTTAGCACCTCGTGATGAGCGGAAGGAGGCCGCGCAGATGCAGGCCATGGGAAAGACTGAGATTTACAAGTCATCAAAAAACGTACTCGTTGGCTGAACCGTGCTCAGGGGCGGTAGATGCCATGGCGGGCATCTGCCGAAGACAGAAGAACAACCAGGAGATGAAGACAAGAGAGCAAGGCAGTGTATAGGTTTAGGGAAGGGGGTTGTTTAATCATGTGCAGTACTATGAGGAGAAGGGTAGAGTCCCTTGCAAGAAGCGAGAGGAAGAGGAGGAAGACAGAGCCGAAAGCGAGGGGACAACAATAAGAATTTTTAGATAAAAAGGATCCAGACAGCCCGTTCGATCCAGTACACCTTTCGCGAGGGCAGAACCGGACTCCAGAAGCCCATTCACGCCAACCGCTTCTGCCTCTAGGGAAAGAGATGCCGGTTTGCCGTCTTGCGAGACTTATTACCGGGAGAACGACGGAAAGATGGTGATATCGCTGAGACGATAGTCGAGCGAGCGTATGAACGCACGGACACGAAAACGTCTTGTTCTTGGATGACCGAAGAGGCTTCGGGCGTGTGCTCGATCTTTGTCGTCGTGTCGGCCGAGAAAGGGGATACTCGAGTGAAATCGAAAACACGGGTGAAAGAGAGGGTTCAGGATAAGCTTAACTCCAGAAGAATGACAAAAATCGCAAACCTCACCAAGACGACATGCGAAGCAAATGTTATTTATAAGATGGACTTTTGGTGGTTTTAGGGGATGCTGCACATGCCGCTCGATTCTCGTCATCTTTTGACCGCAAGCTACCATTGGTAAGACACAGTCTGTCCCCGTTCTTTTGGCAGGTATCGCTGTTTGTCTCGGTTACCCCACCGCTCCAAAAGATTTGATAGGCCATTTCTGTCTCAGGTACTTGACGGCCTTCTCTTGGCAAACAGAAGAGAAGAATAGGCGGGGGACGGGCGGTGTACAGAGCGTGTTGTGAGAAGGGTGGAAGCCGGGCGTGTGTTGGCGTCACGGCGACCTCAGGGGCCCATCCTGCCACCCCCCGAGCCAAGTCCGTGTCCAGTTAATGCCGGGTGTCTGATTCGGATTCCTCTTTAACCCCCGTCTCCTCTTCAGGGCGGCCAGGCTAGTACACGTTACTGTACGTATCCATCCACGCTAGCGTGTATTGATGTCCTAGCTTTCTCTGATTGTGCTGGTCCTGTCATGTGCCAAGCCCACCTGCTCCAATCGCCGCCTGGCGCATCATCCTCCATCCCTAAAGTCGCTCGTAGACAGGCACGGGGAACCCTCCGGCGAACAAGAGCATGCCAGACCGAGTCGTCGTGAACACTAGCGGCTCTGATCTTCGATCCTGGTTTGTGCAGAGATTGCTTTTTCCGAGAGCCTTGTCTCGCCGCTTCCTACAGTTCATGTTCATGGTGCTAAAGAGCACAACAATAGATGCCTCGCCCACGCAGTGAGTGATGATGCGCGCGAGAAGACAGAAGCACAAACGGCTTCTGACGGAGAGGCTCGTGTGGTCGCTTTCTGATCCGGTCGAGAAGCTGCTTTGGTGCTCTGAGACCATTTTCTGGGCGCGTTACCTGGGCGAACTGTGGACAGAGGACGGACATGAGTTGCCTCATCGGCCGAGGGAGGTGTTCGCTGATATCTTGACATTGACATTCCGATACCCTGGCGTAGTGCAAAAAGGAGGGCGCGGAAGTAGTGTGCGTCGAAGTCCGCGTGCTTTTCTCTCGGTGGAAACAGGACTGGTGTGGTGCTGCCGCATCTCCATGGGTTTTGGACGGTCCATCTTCCACCTGCGAGTACGTACTGCTGCGTCTCCCGCGGCCTCCAGGCAGTGTCTTTTGTTGGTGTCGGTAGCGTTGGTAGTGTCTTCTCGGTCGGTACAGTACGCTAGTCTTCCCCGGCGGCCCTGGCAGCACTCGAGACACCCGGCATCCCTGTACGCCAGGCCTTGGAGGGGTTCCCAGCCCTTTCATACAGCCGGCCATCGACCCAAACTTACGTTTGGTTTAGTGGGGGGTGGATGGCCTCGTACAACGACTCACGTACCATGCCTCCACGCCTCGCTCATTGCATTCAAGTAAGTTTGATTGGATTATCGGAATAGCCGAGTGTATGCATGCGCGCCCTTGATAACCATCCTCATCGGGCAGAATACGACCACCATCACCACCATCGTTAGTCGTGCATAAAGGTAGAACCATCAATCGGTTACACTCCAACACAAAGCTACCCGTACTCACCGGACCATCAGCCGGCATCAGCATTTGTCTTTCTGACCACCAGAGAACAGACGAATGAGCCAATCCACCAGCAGCATCCATCACGACGCCAGGCAGCTTGGCAGAATGTTAACCTCCCCGCAAACCCTCCATTTGATCCCTCCCTCCCCGGAGGTCAATGCCATCCCATCTCCGTCAACTACACCCCTCCCGCCTACCTTCCGACGCGGTGGAAGTCCTACTATGTACATGATCCCAGCAAAAAATGTCCATGCGTTCCTTGAGACTGACTTGCGAACCCTGAGACTAAACAAGATACATCGTTTCCTCTGGCTTGCGGGGCTGCCACGGCCGGCGCCACCACATCGCCTGCGGCTACTGGGGCGTGCGGTGTATGCTACTGAATCTCCTCATGAGCATCTGCTGTGGCATAAAACGCACGTCTTCGTCAAGAGTATACCTGAATACCTTTCAGGATATAGATTCTGGGAGCAGAGGCTCTGCGGTGGTGACACGCTGTACAAGAGCGCTTGCGTGCTGTTTTTATCCCATGCCTACCTAGTGAGCAGTAGGAGCGATCTTCGGATCGCCCATGAGACGGGCTTGATCCCTCTACATGTCGAATGGGATGCATGGACCATGCTTGTACGCGACTTTATTGACCACGTCGATACCCGAGCACTGCATCAAGTGGACAGTCGGTATACGGCAAGGACGCCATGGGGATGCAATAGCTCTGTTGCAGAGCTGCGCAGTAATTGCTGGGCAGAGACTAGGTGCTGGTCATCCGAAAGTCTTACGATATGTGGAGATACTTCAGGCATGGGAACAGAATAGTGTGTTGGAGAATGAGAGAGCTGTATTATAGTTGTCACGGTTGAAGGCTTGGAGGATTCAGCAGCGATAGACACTGCGCCAATTGCGTAAGACAAGTACATGGAGTCGTCAATGTAGTACTTAGATGGTTACCAAACTATGCACGATGCCGTTAGCTTCTGCTTGTTTACAAAACCAGTATTTTAAACTTACTGACCATACAGCATGGAAGCAAAAACGACCCTATCTTGTCCTGTTCCGATTAGAGAGGCGTCGATCCCCCCCTCTACCCTTTTGTCCCTTCTCTACGCAACCCGGGTGAGGCTTATCCGGAGGGTTATTGAAGATGACGATGTTGACACCCGACTCATTCAAATCGGAAAGAATACCTAGGTGTTTAGTCTTGCGATCTGGCCTCCACTACATACAGAGCGTTAGCGTTGCTCGATGTATCTAATAGTTCGCATTGGGATAATACAGGAGTTGAGAGGTAGGATGAAGAAGAGTAAGCTTGTGGTAGGCAGACTGGGCACATACCCAATGGCAGAGCCATGCTGAGACTTGTTTGACGACATTGCCGACGGACAGCCAGACCGGAGATTTGCCTCTTAAAATTGAAGTTGCAACTGATGAGAGTCGTGCGGTTTGCATGAAACGTGATCCTGTCTGCGAAGAGACAGAGCAAAAGAGAAGACGGCGGTGCCGCCACAAAAATGCGGGTGTCCAGCGCAAAGATTAGGGAACAAGTAGGTGGCTGAGGCGGGTAAGTTCTGGTAAAAGGTGCGTCGCAAGTGAACTCGGCAGCGAGTGAAGCTGACCTTCGGATACATTGAATGTGGCTAGTTTGGTCAGTCTTCTCTCCATCTGGTTTTTCCTTCTGTATGGGAGGATGATGGGCTTATATGTCTGCTGCGCACTTTGGTTTTGTGGTAGTGTTGAGGAGATGAGATCGCGAAAGTACCATTTATGACCTAGCCGGGGGAGGATGGGGGGAAGGAGAG
>JAIMZG010000201.1:0-14083 GCA_020466075.1 Colletotrichum coccodes | reverse complement strand
AGGTCCACTAAGATATCTTTGGGCCAATCAAAAAGGGTTCAGCTTGGCCTGCTTTCCCTGGAAATTGTGGGTATTCAGTCAGGCAAGACCCCCCCCCCCCGGACCTCAGCTTGACAACAACCTCTGAAATTCATGCCTCTGATCAGCTCATACCCCCGGGCTTAGTGGGTCCACGCCACTGTCATTTCCTGGACCTTTCTACGGCAAATCTCTTGCCTATTTTCCTTCATCACTCCAAGACACGAAGAAAAGCTACCCAAGCCGCCGAATTTACGGACTTGCAGTGAAGAAGCATAGCCTTCATCCACATGGTTATCTGCTACAAGTTACCGAGTCTTTGGGTTTCTGCCAGTTCATCCCTATGCCAGGCTAACCCCCCGGCTGGCGGTCTCGGCCTGGAGGTCAACTAACGATCCGAAAAGCATGATTCAGCATGCGAGGGCAGTGCAGGGCGCGGCGGCGCAAGAACGAGATTTTTTATGCCGACACACATTGATATTTTGCAATCCACTGCTTCTCTAACCCCCATACGCGTATTACTTCTTTAACCTAATCCGCAGCATTTGAAGCAATATCGGGCAAGGCCAAGAAACCAAAAAACTTAAAAACATTAAAATCGCCGTGATGTAAAAAAGCGAAACGGTCCTCGTCTGGTTCGCTGGGAAGGTATATAAAGCTGATAATGCCGTGGCTCAGGGCTCCAGACTTTGACCTCGTTGACATCCCCTCCATACGCGTCGTTCTCATTACAACGAACTTTGCGACATACCGTACTCGCTCCTAGCCATAGCTCAGACATCGAAATGGTGGCCGTAGCAAAGCTTCTCTCAGCCATGTAACCTGAGTCAACCTGCCGAAATGACGAATTACTGACAACGTGCAGTGCGCTTGTGGCAACAACTGTCTCGGCACAGCGACTGAGAAAATGCTACTGCTCTTTCCAACAAGATGTCAACGACCCGAACAGACCTCCGATTGATCAACGTGTCGATGTTGATTCAACTACGATAGCTTGCCGCGACCAAGGATACATGGGTGAGTACTTGCCTCTTCAACGCGGACTAAGAGCAGCAGAACTAACCAACACTTTACAGAGGGACAAGCGGTAAGTCACACAGTGCTGTCAAGAATAGTTCGAGAGGTGATGGAGCTCATCATGTTCAGTGCATCATTGTCGCCGATCCTGTCAGGGAGGACGACTTCACGGACGATTGCATGGAACGACCTGGGCTTCACAGCTCAGGATGTGATGATTACTAGATTACACGTAAGATGCGCTTGTGTCGGGACAGGAAGCTGGCCAGCATCGTCTAGATAGGCGTCCGCAAAAGGTAGCATTGATTAGCGTTATATTCAGCCCGTCAATGCAATGATACACGTGTTCTACTTTATCCATCATGGCTCGGGTGTAGTACTGGACGAGCAGTGGACATGCTGCACAATCCTCGCCGGGATATCGTTATGCCTAACGCACCGAGTGTTGAGTTAGTGGTTTAAGTGATTGATTGGTTGTATCTGATTGAGTGTGCGTTACCTGCGTTTCCCTGCAGACCGCTTCCATTGCGAATACTAGGCGCCTCCCGTTAGGAAAGGTTTAGCATTGTACCTAAGAATGTTTTTGCTCGTGCAAGGAAGGCTGTATCGGTGACCAAGCATCAGCGGCTCGAGCCCTGTGAATATACCTAACGTACAGTCTAGAAACCGGGTATCAAGTTATTTTAATCACCTCGGCCCCTCTGCAAACGCAAGCTAAATGAGATGGAGGGCCATATCCGCAATAATCAGCATTGTAAACGGTCATACCTCCACCTTGCACTGTTGCAATTTGCACCTTATAAGAGACTTTGCCTCGTGACACTTCTTTGATTTAAGGACTTTCTGGTGCAATAAGGCTACGCTGTTAAAGGGATATTGGAGGATCTTATAATGCCGGGGATGACTGACGTGATGTCAGAATCCGACCTGGCGGACAGTTCTGGTCTTGTTCGAGACCGGCTCAACATCAGGAGCGAGAGCTGGGTAAGCGGGGTCCTAGTATACCCCTGAAACTGGTTTATGAGTAATAGATATGTCACATTCGTGGATCGGAACTTTGAAAAGGTCAAGGATGGCAAATTATTTGGCTGGGTTTGATTCTAAATCGACTTGAACAGCTTTGGGGAAATATCTTGAAAGACGCGTGAATGGGCATATTTTTGAGCGACAGAGATCAAGTAATCCTTGTTCAACTGGCCATAACCAGGAAATGGATCTTGGAATCGGCTGGCAGTTTCGGTGTGCTTGTAGGCTAGACCCAACCCTGACTGTTCTGCCGCTTCAATTATCCGCTGCTTTGCACGTTCCTGAGCCTTGTACTTGGCTTCGTTGTTGTATGTTTTTCCATTTTGCCCATATGTGAAAAAAGCCGGTGGTACAAGTCCCGGACCATTGGATTTGCGTTCCAGACTGGGGTGTGAAGTCGTGCTTTACGCTGAGGATAGGGCCATCGATTTCCCCTGTTTCAAACCGATGATTTACCTCTGGCTTCAGTAAGTAATAATATTGGGTTTGAGCTTGGTCTTTCTCTAGACCATCAAAGTCAGTCACTATAAATATATGATGAGCTGACGCAAGTGCGACATTTATCTCGTCGATGTACCAAACGAGCTTTGCAACATAAGTTACTTTCCTCTTATGCCAGGTATACCCATTACCTTATACTAGCTGGCATCATCTACAAAGAGGGTTTTCGAACTTCTGAGATCCTGAGGGAGGCGACGTTCCGTCAGTAAAAGTACGAGAGGAAGAAACACAGAACCGCCCTTGGCTAATAATCATCGATACTGCCAAGGATCCCAAACTTTCCAAAAGAAAACCCCGGGTTAGTCGCCACACCTATCTCCCGAGAACGGTTCCGATGCTCACCACATAAGCATATAAGTAGATTGGTACTCAAAGTCACGCTGTCTAGGGTTTCCAACAAAAGACTTCAGGGACGTTTGCTTAATCGGCTTAACAATGAAGAGCAACTGCCACGTGTCTAAGCCTGCTTGCCTTTATTGTTGTTACTCGCTTTCTCATGTCCTGTGAACTCTTCACCATACTCCTTTCCCTCTTCTTTCTGTTGTTTTGTTTGTATTCTTCGCGAGGTTAGTGTTTCTCCGTTCTGTTTTCGCTCCAGATCTCAGATGGAGTATGGGTACGCCATCTGCGCTATGGAATAGTTACCATATAACAAGTTGTTAACGCTTGTAAACTGCCGACCACTGAAAAGGCTGATGACTGAGAAGTTAATAGCCATGAAAACTCTGTGGGTAAGGTTTTGCGTCCTCCTGTTGCCTAAAGTAGAGTCGGGACCAACAGCCGCGTTCCCTGGTACTTCCACCGAGGTGATTGACGCTGTGCGTTAGACCATTACTGATTAATTGATTGATCTCGGAGCCCATTTCAACGAAGGCGCGTGTGGGGTTAGTCGGCGATTAGTGATGTGATTTCCTCTTCTCTCATATACGATGTGAAGAGTGCTTCAGCCTTGAGTAATGAGATGCCGTATGTGCTGTAACAGCTCTTCGCACTGTGAGACCCGAAGAATGCAATAATGCTTGTGGTCGCAACAGTCTCGTGGCATTATGAGAGCCTCGTGACAACCGGGAATTCTGCTGGTCTGGTGAAAAGCACACCCTCCGTTCGCCCTTTCGGCCATCACCACGAGTAATTGTCACAGTAGACTATAACGCTGGGCCGGTCCAGTTCGAATAGCCTGGTTTTCCTGTCGAAAAAGTTCTCAACTAGAAGTTGAGATGATTGGCCACCTCATGCAGCCGTCTATATATGGGTATAACTATCGTACATTTAAAAGCATCGCCAAAGCATCGCTAAAGCATCGTCGAGAATCGTCGAGGTTGAAGTACCTCCCGTGGGACCTCAAGCCTATCATTAAACCCGTAGTCATGGCATATAGTGCCTGCTGAAATAATTGTGAAGGAGAAGAGTAACCATATTAAGCACACCTGTGTTCTGTTGTGGAGTTAGTTAGCTATCAACACGGCTTCGGGAAGTTGGAGGGCACTACTCACGGAGTTGTTCCTAAAAGCCCAGACCTGAATCCTACTCAAAGACCATTTCCTCGAGGACTCGGATATGTATCTGCACGTGGGGTGCTAAATGTTTTCCATGCATATCGTCTTGTTAGGTGGCTCCAATCACACCACGCCGGCAACGGCCATGCCGGCGAGAGCAACGACGACGTAGAGGAGCCCACTACGCGACAGAGAAGGAGCTGCTGAGCTGTCATCGCCACTTGCGGTACTCTTGGGGCCGTCGCCGGTTTGCGTCGGTGTCGGGTTGGGGTTCGGGTCCTCGACATGCAGCGCATCGCTGGCGCCGACCCAGGCGTTCCAGTTGGTCAAGCCGTCGGGGCACTCGTTGGCGATCTTCTTGCCCTCGATCTTGGCGATCTCTATCCCGTACTTGGTCATGGTGATGACGACGTCGCCGGCGCCCAGGAACGGGATGCTGCCGTGGTACATGCCCTTGCCCTTCTCGGGCGTCGAGGTCCAGTTACCCTTCTGCGGCTTGCCGCCGACGGAGACGGTGACCTCGGCGGCGGAGTTGAGGAGGGCGGAGTAGAAGATTCTGTCCTTGACGACATCGGCCGGGGAGAGCACCTTTTGGGAGTGGGCAGCGGTGTTGGCCGTCGTGCCGCCGTCTTTGCAGGCGAGGGCGGGCGAGGAGCGGTACCACGTCGTGAGGGACTCGGTCTTGATGTCGGCCGCCACGGCGCCCTTGTAACTGTCGACGAGGTACGGGAGGGTGTGGCGCCAGCCGTCGTGGGGTGGTCGAGGGCGTAGTTGAAAGGGGCCTTGCCAACCTCGAAGGCCTCCAAGGCGTTGGAGCGGACGGGGCCGATGTGGTGGGACTCGCCGTAGTCGTTCCAGGAGATGATTTGGACGAAGCTGCTGCGGGTTAGTCGTCGAGACCGTGGAGGAAGCCGGTGAACTCAGGGGCTGACTTACGTGGGCATGATCTCCATCACCTGGGTCCAGCGGTCGTACCAGAGATCGTCGCCGCGCCAGACCCAGTTCTTGTTGTAACCGGGGAGGTTGGTGTAGAACCAGGGCGACACGGGCATCATGTAGGGCTTGCCCTTCAGCGCCCATTCGTAAGCGGCATCGCCCTTGGAAGTCATGTCCTCATCACCGATGGGCCAAGCGTTCCAGCTGAACAAGCCGTCGGCCACGCCGCCCGCCAGGGTCAAAGCCTTCTCCGGCGGAACGGACGACCAGTCCGGGATGAAGAAGGCGCCCGTCTTCTCCTTGATCCCGATCCAGTCCTCGGCATTCTCGGTGCCCTCAAACGTCGAGGCGACGGGCTTGTCGGCGTACTTGAAGTACTCGTCGCGCTTGAAGTACTTTTCGCCCATCTCGAGGATGGTCTCCTTAGGCCAGGGTTTGCCCCCGTGGTAGCCGCCGTTGTAGTCGAAGGAGAAGAAGAGGTGGAAGCCGACGGTCTTGGCGGCGGTGAAGGCGTCTTCGAGGGCCTCGGCGGTGTGGGGGTCCGTCAAGCCCATGTTGAGGGCGAAGGCATCGATGTGAGCCTCCTTGGCGAGGTTGAAGTCATCTTCGAAGTCGCTTAGGGTGTAGTTCTTGGTGTTGATGAGCTGGCGGTGCGTGTTAGTGACGGGCTACCACCGGGGTGGAGAGGGTCAGGATGGTGAGAGAGGAGGACGTGCGTACCATGAAGTGAGCAACGACGCCGCGGCCTGGACTTGCGTGACGGCGGCCAGGAGGCCTGTGATAACGGCGGTGAACTTCATCGTCACGGCGCGGCGTGAGCGAGAGGATGGTTGACTGGCAGGCTAGGCCGTCGAGAGTAGGCTCGATCGGCGAGGGAAATCGGATGTTGGCAGCAGGTACAAGAGAGCCACCCGGGAGGAATGTGAGGCCACGGCCGCTGCATTATGTATCATGGGTCGCTTCACTCGACGGCGCAGGTATGCCTCGCGGGTCTCCCCATCCCATCGTGTTCTGCCTCGAGGACCAGCAGGGAGGCCGCATTGCCGGTCCTCCGGGTACTGTACACCATCGTCTTCGACCCCTGGCATGGCGACGGCCTTGCTCCATCGTGAGCGCGCCCGGGTAGGCAGGTGAGGCAAGTGAGGGCGGCGCATGCGGCTCGACCCAGACGGCGTCAGACTCCCACCGTCAAACGGACTGATGGGTCCCCTCGGTCGTCTGCAGGGTTGAGGAGGGCGCTTGCCCGATACGGCAATTTGTGAAGAGCAGGGTGACTCGCTTCGTGAGGCGCCGTTGGATATGCTTGGCCAGGACGGTCAGGGTGGATATCGTCCCTCTGTTTTCGATCGTTTGCCGTGTCCTCTCGGCCAAGTCGCGCCTGCTGTGCCCTTTGGTGCCTGCTGTGCCGCTGGACGGCGGCGCGAGGGAAAAAAAGAAGAAGATGCAGCGGGCCAAGGACGAGTTCGGTCCAGCCGCCTTTTCCGTGGGAAATTGCCTCGTCCGGCCTAGCTCAGCGTGCGTTCTCTGTGAACGCGTGCTTACGGCGGTGTGGGAGAGACCTCTTCACGAGGTGGTCGTGAGTAAGAGTGAGTAAGAACTCGGCCGTGAACACCGTCATATGCCATTCAGATTGGACGTCGTCGAAGGGACCGTCCCCCTGAGGTGATCGGATACGAAGGCAGAAGGGATCGGCAGAGCAACACGACCCGGGAGGATGTTTCTAGAGGGGAAGACGTCGCCCAGCGGCTTGACGTACGGGGCCCTCGACCTGTCATGCAGGCGTCCTCTCGCACTCTCTAAGCCCTGTCGGTGGCACGCCCGACATCTTAAGCTTGTTGGTCCTTGGCTGGGGTCGTTCGAGGCCGTTTATCCGTAGACTACCGGGCAATGCACCGCTTCCTTCGCTAGCAGCCTTCCGCTCTTCGAGGGACTCTCACGAACCCCTGCGTTTCCCCTGTCTTTGCTACACGTGCGGAATCGGCCGAGATCCACCCCAGTCCGTGTCTCGTCGAGACGCTTGCTTGCTTGTGACTGCACCTGCAGCGTAGCAACCGCTCGACTTCGCCTTGTAGGCTTTCCAATGCGGCTGGGCGTCAGATTTAAGATTGAAGAGCGATTAAAAGCCCCGTCCGTTTTGCCCATTATCCGCGCACTCAGACGACTCCGAAAGAACTGTGCGTCGTCGGATGTTTGGACATCCCCCGGCACAGGAGGGGTCCTTCTCTCAAGGGTTCGCGATGGGTATCTGCCCACTAATCCCAGGCAGCATGGGGCAATATTGGGCCTTTGGGACGCATGTCCTCGGCGTCGGACGGGGCGAGTTGCTTAGCTGTCCTTGCACGGCTTGGCTCTTTGCTCTCATCGTGTCGAGCGCCGCCTCCTCGTAGCCTCCGCCAACCACACCCGTCGAAGCTGTCAGAAACGCGCATACTCGAGGGCCGACCCAGCCTTGTGGGGGGATTGACCGAATCCTGATCGGCTCTAAACGAGAAGATGGGCGGTATAAACGGAGCACGGCACGTCATTACAGCGGGATCGTGTATCGGAATCCCGTCGAAATGCATACACGGAGGTCTGGTTACTGGCTGTCGTTGCAGCCGTAGGGCTATTTCGAGTCGGCGGAGACGGGCAAACCGGCGGCCTGGATACGGTTTGCAATGGGGCTTTTGGGGGGGCTTTGGGGGGGCAATGAGGGTAGACACACAAAAACGGCACCCCATTCAGGCGTTGCGCTGCGTCTCGGAAAACGTGCGTTATCGTCGGCCAATCGTCCGGATTCACCCCGAGCACATTGTGACAGGGGGGGTTTCACACGTTGGGCTGCAGTGAGTACAGAGCCACAGATTCGGCCCACCCGCCACAGACTCTAACCAGGAAACGCAAGTCGTTCGCCAGTCGTTCGCCAGTCGATTGCCCCAACCGCCGCGCTTCTGAGCGCAGAGAAGAAGCAAAGGTAGAGAGCGGGGGGTCGGCCTCTAGTTCCGCGTCTCCTCATCAACCAGGTTCAGCCCTGGAGAAGGCCCTGACGACATCGTCCACCGCAGCAACCCACGAAGCGCTCCAACGGTCATATGCTGCGAAGGAAAAGCCATATTGCGGCACAGCTTATCTTTCAGCTTTTTGGAAGAGTCAGAGCAATCTTTACCCAACCCCATGCGGTTACCGCTGCCTGATTCATTTTTTCGTTAATCGGGGCCGGAAACTGTGCCGCAATAAGAACTGTGACCCGAAGCTTCAAGGGTCTGTAGCCACACTTGCGCGATAGATACAAGAGCCTCGGGCTTGCTTAAAACTGACGACGGTTTCGTATCCCATTCGCAATCGTCGCAGGCCCGAGGAAAGATATCGACAACGGTAGCGTCAACCACCAAAATCGCCGCAGGACGGATTATTGAAAGTAATTCGCAACCATTGTAACTTGTTTGGAACCTTCCAAGACTGCCAAAGGGCTTCTTTAGTTCCATCTACAACAAGTAAAAGAGTAGTAGTCTTATCAAAGGAGTTGACTCTGAAGCTGCTAGATACCAAAACACCTTCCCTCACCCAAGAGGTGGCGCATGATTATTGTTAATGAACCGATAAGCGAATCTAGGCGACCATTGGTGGAGACGGGCAACGTAGAAGGACATGACGTGAATTGTAGAAGTGAGTATTATAGCCCGTCTTGTTGCTTCAGATACCAAGCCAATCACCACAGCTCACTATGACGCTTCACCGGATCCCTGAAGAGCACCATTTCCTGTAGTATCCCAACACGGCTCATGGGCCTTTCAAAGAATCCCGAAAAACGATTTGCGGGGGCAACCATCGGGAGGTTGAAACCGCCCTTAACCACAAGGGTCCCAGAGGGGTCAAGGTGGTCTGCGACGTCGACGAGGGAATGGAGTAGAGGCGAGCTTTGGATGACTGATGAAAAGTCACTTGAGTGGACCAAAATTTCTGAGAGATTGCCACGAGATCCTGCACGCTCAGCTCCATGCATCGCCAAGACAGTGGCGCAACTATGCGGTGAGGTGCCTTTGGCTTACGAACACGATGTTGCGCCGGACACTCTTTCATGGTCATCAGCAGAGACGCAGCAACTGCAACAAGATATGCCAACTTATGAATGGCACACATTCGGCAGGGCCGGTGGCGGAACAGCAACGAGTCAAGTGCAATCTGCTGAATTTCTTCGGCGCACGCCGCTCCTTCATGGTTACATTGAACTATGCGAGAAGGAATGCACCCGTGATGCAAGGAGGTAAGCCCACGAACTGCAACTGGACGAAAGTGCATTACTCATGGCTCCGCGCGGTTTGCCATGAAACCAAACCATTCTCAATCATTGTCCACTCATGCCCAAAATTTGTGTTACACATCCTTTGATGACCCAACCGGAATGTGCGCAAGGAAGTTCAAAGAACAAAGTCTCAGCATTGCAAGAGGACGTTGGCATATGAGTCAGAAATTGTTGTTATAGCCAAATCATGAGTTGAATTATAGTTTTGATATCGATCCTGCCATAGACTATCCTCCTTGGCACCAACTCGTAGGCGACTGCTCGGTCTTTCTTCACGACCATGGCACAGGGTCAATTTTTTTGTCGACGTGGCTATGTATGAGACGAGGACGGCTCGATATAACTCACCCTATCTTGCACTCATCCTTGTTCTCCCACCTTCCCACAGTTGTCGGCTTTGTTATTATTCATGCTCACCATTTCAGAGGAATGGTGACAGACGACGACGGACGACGACGGACATCAAAGATACCAGTAGAAGTCTAAACAACACTGGAAGAGATAGAAGCTAAGAAGGGTGGAAATTGTGTGATACTGGGGTTCACATTTGCTGCGATTCCAAGGAAAGAAAATGCGCGTGATATTCGTGGGGAATACAAACAGATGCGAGCTGACACGTGCTCACTTCTGTCAGCATGTTAGAGGTGACAATGAGATAAGATAGCTAACAGTGTTAATGAGAGAATCGGCTGCTTGGAGACTGAGTGTCCCGGCGACTTCAGCCCTGCAACGAGGGACACACTCACTTACTACTCCCATGTTATGAAACCCAAGTACTTTCAAAGTGCGGCCAGGTTCGATGACAACAGAAAATGGGACATTAGACCCGAGGGGGCGCTATATAGGAGGTAACTAGGCTCAGAGAGGGACAACACCTACGGATCATGCCAGGAGACTCCGCAGCAGCGGCACGCTTCGAGCCTCCGCTGGAGCTTGAGAGTTCAATGCTATTTTTGGATGTTTCAACCGGAAACCCCGTTGAAAGCGCTGCTGAGAGCGACGGAAATCTCTTTGGAACTGCAGTGAGCTTTTGAACTCTATAGCTTTTTCGATTGCTTAAATGTTCTTTGGAACCACGCCAATCGTCTTAAAATTTGACTTCCTAGATACAACAAACTTCGTATTAAGAAATACCCAGACGATTGAGAATACTGCATCATTTCTTCTCATGTCCGCGAGTACAATAGAGTGATATATTTACTCAATATCAACTTGATCAGCTAGGACCAAACGAATAATTCCCGTTTAGATTTTGACCCCTGACAATCTTGGTGATTCAATGACTAAAAGTTTGTGCCATCGTATCCAGTGCCTGATCCACGGCCACTTCCAGAGCGGTTGGTAGTGGCTCCAGGCTGAGGAGTCACGTCATCTGCATACTGCAGGAGATCTGTAGGGTTGCTCGGGATCGTCACCTCGTTAGTGACAACGCTGACAAGCAGGTTGTTCAGCTGACTTCGTGTCTGAAGTTCGCCGTTGGGAAGCGTCACGCGCCAGTGTAGGTTCTTTTGCAGATAAGGAATGACGTGCGTCGGGGCGAGACTATCGACTAAGCCAGCGACATATCGTTCAACTAGAGCGATCGTGAGAGGGATCTGGCCAGTAATTCTTCCGCCCGAAGCACGCCCCTCTTGACAGTTCCTACAAGTGGTGTTCTCGTCTTGGCCAAATGTAGCGAAGGCGCCTACGTGCGAATGGTTCGTGACGTAGAGAAGAGGAGTAGAGTCGTCGGGGTCACCCAAGAAGACGTGAACGACGTAGTTTCCTCCGAGTTCGGCCTTCTCGGCCTTGATGTTGACGAGCCACTCCAGGTACTTGTTGCCGGGCGTCAACAACTTCTTCAAATCTCGGTCTCCCGGAAGCTCAACGTCGGATGATCCATTGGTTTCGGCCAACTGCTTCTGCTCCGACTGGTCTGCAGTCGGCGCAGGGACAGTAGCCTTGATCGAAGGGCTCTCGACCCTCAAATGAGCCTTGGCGCGAGATTGGAACTCCTCAGAAGCGGCCTGGATATCTTTGTCGCCACTCCTGAGAATGTTGCCAAGAGAAGCGTTCTTGCCATACAGTCTGTTCAACTCGCTCAAGATAGCCTCTTTGGTAGGGAACTTCCACGACTGAGTCTCGGGGTACACGTAGCCGAACTCGGTTGTGTATCTCACCCCCTCCGACGTCCAGAAGACTTGGTTGTCCTTGGTACCTGACCGCGCGAACGGAGCCAACGGGGTATTGATCGTCTCCGGGTCGCCTGCTCTGACTATGAAGTTACCCCAGCTCTCACCCGCACGCTGGTCAGTGACATAAGTGGACGGGTCGGCGGGGTTGTCGTGGCAAGCTTGCCAGATGGCAAACAAACGGTCGACGTTGGTGTGATGAAGCCAGAAGATAGGGTCGAATGACGCAATTGCTGGGTTACCCATGTGCCCATTACCACCAGAATAGGTGTGGATGGCGTTATGGATGTCTTCAATACTACCCCATTCTGCGAAATTGGGCTGGCCTGGAGTTCTGGGTGGGTTGAATCGGTTGTGCGACGCAGAACCAAAGTCACGATATGATTGGAGGATGAACAGCACACGCTCCGTCAGGTTCTTGCCACGGGACGCCTGTCCGCGGTCGGTTCCAGCGAAGAAGCTGGACAGTCTCTGGATGAGCAAGTTGTTGTTGAGCTGACCTGGGTATCGGATGGTGCCTCCAACTTGGGGGAACTAACCATCGTGGTCAGATGAGGGAAATATGCATGAAGAAGCAGAGGTTAGCTACCTGGTTGATGTCCTGATTGTTCCTTGACTCCCTAAACTTGTATGTAGCCAAGGGGTTCGGCTCAAGAAGCGAGTTCTCTTGCTTGCCGCCGGGACGCTTGACCTGTACTCTAGCTTGAGAAGTGGCCTCGGCAGGAAAGACTCCAAGGTCGGGTCGAGCCCAGTCCCAGTAAGGCATCCGAAAGTCCTTGGCTGCCTTGACGTAGTCGGATTTGCGTTCGCTATCCTCGAAACTGTTGGCAACGGCATTGACATGCTTGTAGAGCTCGGCCTGGACACGCGTTAGTCTCTGCAAAACAAATGTTGATCGCCATACTGACCTCAAAGAGAGCGAGGTACGGTCGGTGCCACGTGAGAAATAAAATCGAGCTGTGGGTACAGAATCCGCCAAAGTTGTTGTCAACCCTGACCATATTGTTGTTCCAGTCTCTGTCTGGCCACTTCTTGTACGGAAGCCCGTGGATGCCTAGTAATGTCAAGATAGCTTCTGCCCGTAATTTGAAATACACTCACCCGCGATCTCAAAGTACGAAAGAGGTTGTGCCTCTTTCACCGAGTTTTGAAACCTTTCCAAGCCCAGAAGGTACAAGTTCCATTGATCCGGGTGGTCCTTGATCATGTCGCGCACCTCCATCCGCACAGGTGGCCTGGCTGTGACGAGTCAGTTATGAGCAAAGTGAGTGAACAAATACGAACCTGGATTGTCCGGCTTGATACCATGGATTGGCACAGGGCCTCGAGTGCCATCGGACGACATTTTGTTGTGGGTTTCCAATATGATAATTCAGTTGCTGAATCTCTTATTGCAGTGTGGGAAAAGTCACCATTCGGAATGGGCGAGGTAGGGCACTTATACCCCAATGAAGCCTAGAACCGGGGTACGACAGAAGGATATTTAATACCCGTGTCTCACGTATGACTGCAGCCTGTCGCCCGAATCCCCGACTTTGTGGCTCAAAATGGTGTAAAATGTGTCCAATTCGGCTGGAATGTCGGTGAGGCAGAGTAAGCCACGGTAGCTCAGCCAGCCACGGCGCTGCAGCTAGCTTGAGCTGAACGAAAGCTGATGCCTGAACCAATATAAGAGGGGCCTTGTCACCGGCTGTAAATGCCGTTGGAGCATATCAAACCTGGGGAGAGCCGGTTCGATCAGAAGGGAGTAGCACATGTAACATTGTTTTGCACCTGGAGTAAGACCTGCCAAGGATTTCGTGACCAAAGTTGGAGATCTCCTAACTGGAAATACATCATGTCACTCTTGAAATAAATTGACTGCTAGAGTTATCTGTTAGCTGCTTAAGTCGTCATTGGTTAGGATGCGCGGTGATTGCTGATGGTTGAGTATCCGTAAATGATCCTGCTGGAGGATCAAGCTAACAACTAATGATTCACGAGCTGACATCCGTCTGATGCCTTAGAAGCATTGAATAGGTGAGAAAGCTAATGAAAGACGCGGAAAATCCAAAGAATGGATATTGGCAAGGGCTTACATGCGCGCGTAGAAAGAGTGAAACGCCTAGCTCCTTCAACTTACATGGTCGGGATCAGTCTTGGATTTGGCGAGAAACCCGATTGTTGAGGAGCTCTGACGACGTATGCAGCATCTTGGAATTGGCACGAACTCCTAGTTCAGTGCCTCACCAGCCGTCAAACTCGCAGTGATATGCCTCCTTCCTCAATGCGTCCGTGTATTTGCATGTCACCATTCCCAATTTTCCTCCGCTGTGTGGGTTCTGCTATGACTTACTTTTTCATGTACGAAATCTCAGAAGCGGGTAAATAGGCGGACTGCGACTACGGCTCTCACGTAGATTCACCGCAGTCCTGAATTCCCCTTTGGTAGGGAAGCCTAGCTGCATGCCTCGAGAATATCATCCCGAACCAATCAACTAGAGATGCGTATGCGATACTGAGGTATCCTTCATAGGTACTGAGGTCTGTTCCTGTAGGAATAACTGTCCAAGGTTATTCGCGTAGTTGTTAACCCATATACGCGTAGGGGACACGTGGCACTCAATACGACTCCTTTGTGGTGTATTGCTTGCTAT
>JAIMZG010000200.1:0-18309 GCA_020466075.1 Colletotrichum coccodes | reverse complement strand
TTGGTATCACAGGTGTATCCGTACGGATAGGCAACGATACGCCAATTGTATTGCTGCTAGAAGATGTTGATGACGTGTAAGAAGTAGGAAGTCAGCCAGCGGAGGTTGCTGGCGGCCGTTGATATCGAGGAGGTTCGTCACGTGGCGAAGCCACGAGCCACTCGTCGCTGGCCGCCAGCCACAACCTCGTGGCTGTTCCAACAGGCTGCATCTCTTGTCATTCAGAAAGCTGTCTAACATTGATCATAGAGTCTCTACTGGTTTTTAAAGTGCATGCGAGGAACCATGCATCAGTTCCCGGTTCTAGAGAAACCGCTTAAAACTCTAGAAGACGAGAATTATACTCTGAGCTGAAGGTCAAGAGTTAAGAAAGTAATCGCCATGAAGGAAGGAGCATGGTTCTAAGCGAAAGACAAAACAAGTATGCCAAGTGGAAGCGGATATTCTGATAAAAAGAAAACGATGCAGAACCCCAGTGTTACGAGTTAAGCTATGCCGAAGAAACGGGCCTGTGGCGTCTGTGGAATCACCGGACGCAACGCAAGAACTTGTGGAAGCAGCTGCCTTATCCACTGAAGAATACAATTCAAATGATTTCAGTTGAATGCTTGTGATGGTGTTGAAGTTGTAGGTTGAAATTTTCGGTTAATTACGATGGCTAGATCGCTCTGCTAACTTACTAGTTATGCGATCATGCTATGGAAAACTATATCTACTCGATTTTGATTGCAACCTTGCCAAAATGTTTCTGATCCCATTGGTATTGGTAGGCCCTGTCATGCATTATTTTAAAGCAGGATTCATTAGGAAGAAATGGGATTGTCTTACTCTTTGACGTCCTCGAGCTTGAAGACCTTTTGATCGATAATAGGCTTGATGTTGAAGGCCTCGATAGCTCGGATCTATTTATATCAGTAAACTGCCAATGAATTGTAAATACTAAGCTGGCAGGAGACGCCTAAAACAGGCAATCCTTTTCCAAATCACATACCATTGCTTCAAATTGCTCTCGGCTTCCAACAATGACCGCTCTCACGATAGGCACGCTGGCTAAAATCTGGGGAAAATCGACTCCCTTTTCTCCCTGTCCGCCAATCCAACCAATTATGGAGACTACACCACCAATGGCGATGGCTTTCAGACTTTCTGTCAAAGTGCTCGGGCCTCCAACCTCAAGAACATGTTGAACACCTCCCGTGACATTTTTTACCTCGTCACCCCAGTTCGAGTTCTCCTTGTAATTGATGACATGATCTGCCCCGAGCCTCTTCAATGTCTCGGTCTTCGTCAAAGAAGAAGTCGTCGCGATAACTCGAGCACCTGCCGCCTTCGCAAACTGCAGGCCAGCGATGCTCACACCTCCCGTACCCTGTGTTAAGACCCAGTCGCCGGGGACGACTGGTTTGATTCCGTAGAGAGCATTCCACGCCGTCAAAGGGGCGCAAGAGAGTGTTCCGGCCTACAGATAGGTGAGGTTCTTTGGCATGTGTGACAGTCCATTCCCGTTGAAAATGCCGTACTGTCGTAGAGTGCCATCAATGGCACCACCTAGCCCTGTTCCCAAGGCTCTCGGGGTCGCTTCCCCATAGTGATGCGCATGGTTGAACAGTGTCACGACCTTGTCACCATTCTCAAAACGGGTGACTTTGGAACCGACTGCTACAACTTCTCCAGCTCCGTCAGAGCCTGGGGCGTTATTTTGCCCCACTGGGAAAGGATATTGACCCTGCCAGACTGAGTAAGTAATAGTGAAGGATGTTCAGGAACAACAACTTACCAACAATCATGATATCGCGGAAGTTAAGTGATGCCGCATGGAATTTGACTAACACATCGTTGCCAGTGAGCTCAGGGAGAATGCGCTCCCTGTCGAATTTGAGAGAGTCGAAGCAGCCATTGCCCTCCACCTTCCAGGTCTTCGTGGTTCTCGGCGCAGACATGATAGTTAATGCAAATTGGTGTTGAGTTTGAAATCTTAGTAAGAACAGAATGAGGAGACTTGACTCAATTGATGCTTGATGGAACAGCTGATACATGGTAGGGCAGCTTAAATATTCATACAAGATTATGATCTTTCTACAACTCTCAGTTAATTCTCAACATATCCAGCTGAATTATGGGGTACAGGGAAATGGATAAGGTACTGGCCACACAATGGAATTGTCACCCTTCACTCTGCCGCCCATCAATTGGCTGAAATACAGCCCCACACCGAGGGCGAGGTTAGCCCATTCCGGCTAAATATATTACAACGCCATGCAGTGCTCCACCCTCTCCTACCGTATCTATACGGCTCCTTCAACTCTGCTCAATCTTCACACAAGAACCAACCTCGACGTACCTCTCCATTCACCGCTTCTCATGACGAGTGTAAACAGAAGACGCAAGCCGCACAGCAAGTCCCGGGGCGGCTGTCTCCAATGCAAGGAGCGACACGCCAAGGTATGGTGCGCCCTTCCCATGCCTAGCTTGACGGGGTTTGCAGCTTACTTCTTTCAGTGCGACGAGGTCCACCCTCGATGTCGTCAGTGCGATCGGGCCAAAATTTCATGCAGCTTTTCGTCGTCGAGCCTGACAGTCACACCTCTCAATGAAGACAGTCTGGCCGACCTGGAGCTGCTGGAACACTGGCACCGCCGTCCCATCATAGGCGACCTCTCAGACACTGCACGACGCATAAAGTCCGATCTCGTACGCTTGGGCTTCTCTCACCACTACTTACTGAACAGCATCCTTGGCCTTACAGCGCTGCAGCTCTTCAGTGAAGACCGGTCTCAGTCAAAGTGGTATGCAAGGGCCGTCGCGCACCAACAAGCTGCAATCAGTCGGGCAAGGCCGCACTTCCAGTCCCTTCACGAGGCACATCATGAAGCCTTGCTGGGTTTTTCTGCCTTCACATCTATTTACGCGGTGGCAGAGCCCTTTGCAAGACCAATCCGATTAAAAGCTCTACAGACAACGCAGTTCGACCCTGTAGAGGAACTTTTGCGGGCTTTCCGCTTCAGCAGATGCACCACGGCATTCGTGCGGCAGAACTTTGACCCGGTGTTAATCTTGCAATCGTGGCTTTTGAGGAACTTTGAAGTCCATCCTAAGGAAGATCTTCACGATGTCGAAACGAGTTTCCCACAGGCTCGGCCGCTTCTAGCCTGTATCGAGTGTCGGTCCGAAGGCAGCCAGAGGGCGGCATGCCTCTTCGCCGTTTCACAACTTTTCCGCCGAATTGCAGCCCTCATGGATAAACCTGGAGACTCTGAGCAGGGCAAGATCATCTGGGGCTGGGGACTCGAAGTCAACCAAACGTTTTTGGACATGTGCTCGGCGCGGCATTACGTGGCACTCATTGTCCTGGCCCACTTTACGGTTCTGATGAGCTTTTACAGGGAGCACTGGTGTCTCAGGGACTGGCCTGCTGGGCTACTCAGCCACATCAGGGGAATTCTTGGGGACGAGTGGGAGTGTGCCTTACAGTGGCCGTGTGACGTGATATTTGGATCGGGAATGGTCGAGCCCGGGTCAGCGACTCATAATTGCTTCGCCATTGAAACAATGTAGTAAAACCTGACTTGCGAGCGCGTTGGCGCATTGGACAGTGTGCCCTATTCCAGCCTTCAATATCGCTGAAGAAGATAAACAGACCGATTGACCATGTCGCAGTCTGAGGTGTGGGGTCTGTGACCACATGGGCCATAACGTGAGAACTAGTCAGATGATTATCCTACTGTCATAGGAAAATGTCAGGGAATGATCTTGATCGAGTTAAGGCGTTGAGGTGAGATTCTAGGCCGAAACGTCCGTGAGGTCGTGACCGGTGGCTCATTAGCTCATGCAGTACGTTAGTCGTGCGACATCCGTACTTATCTGGGCTTCTGCACACGTTAGTAGCGCAAGGGAACAGTATGCCGGCGGGAGCTTGAGCAAAGTGATTAGCTTATTTTGTCTTTACTCAGCCAGTGAGTGCAACCTTAAGTTTATGCGAGTAAGGTGAAGGTAGGCCTCGACAATGGGAACAACCTTGTCGCCACAATGTTGATCAGCCATAACTCGCTTTTGTGCCCCCGGACGTACGGAAGTGTGCCCGCTTGTACAGTAAATATGCTGTCATATCTAAGACCGATGTCTAGGGTCGGCGTTCGAGGCACTCAAAAATTTAGTCTCTGATCCGGCGCATCTAAGCTTTCTGGTCAGCCTTTAGTGCGTCCGATTCGGAGTGCTTCGACCTTCTGGCATACACTACGTCTGCAGTCGGCTGGATAACCGATCGTGGTGGTTTAATAATGACCGTGCTTTTGACCAACTGTTATTGAACGTTCACCCAATCATTCAAGGCGCGATACCACTACCCGATCATGAGTCTGCAGTTATGATGACTCGACGCCAAGGTATATTGAGGAGTGATGTAAGTGTTTGGGAGGAGAGAGAAGGTAGCAAGGGGTAGTACAACTCTGGAGACCTCGAAATGCTCCACCTGTTCACTAATCAATTGAGGTCCCACTAATAATATTTTAGTTGAACGTGCCAGCATGTGTTTGGTACCTGTTGTTCTGAATGTGTGATTAGTCTCGGCGCTCCAGAAAAGCTTAATCCGTCGTATCAATACGGTCGGAAGCATAGTACGCACGATGACGCTTCCATGGTAAAGAGCAGGCATTTTTTGGCTTACAAATCCTTGTTTATCTCACAAAAGGGAAAATCTTAATTAATGTGGCGAGCCCGTGTATTATTTCTCCACAAAGGAGCGTCATGCCCTTGCAGCGTATCGCCTAGATCAATTTCCGTTCAGGAGTTTCATGAATTTGGATTCCTTTTATATGTGCACTTGGTCACCGTAGCTATACGGCGTCTCAAACTTTCCTGACGATTTTATCGCTTACGGAGAAAAGTACGTCGTACAATGTTTCGTCTGAATCACGCCTTTGCTTTTTGGGTATTTAACACTAGCTACTTTTTGAGTTAGCTTATCGCCGTATTTGTATGAACCCTGAAACTTGAACTTCTTTGAGATTAGACATTACCCGAATGAACTCTCATCGATCAGTTGCTCAAACGGCTGCGGTTAATATGGATACAGAATGCAGGACAGTGACACAGGCCAAAAAAATAGCACTTTCTATGCTAACCAGCAGCTTCTGCTGAGTGAACCTGAATGGAGCAAACTCGCCCTAACATTCGTAGGCCTACCATACCGGTACAAGTGAGCACGAAAAATTTACGATTTTATGACTTCATGTCACAGTCCAGTTTAAACAGAAACTTCAGGTTTCCAAGTCAATGCCCCCAGATGAGCAGAGATTGGACTAGTATTTCTTAAAGCGTGATTTTATAATAGAATCGTTCGTCGCATAAATGAGATCCAATCTCCTTCTCATTTGCTATGCCAGATACAATGTTCTTATTCCGGGAGGAGAGTATTAAATAGGTAGCGGTGCGCACGCTGAACGCCTCGCGTCTCCCATCGAGTGCCAGCTGACTCTATTTTTGCTAAGGGGGGGGTAGAGCCAGCCATCTCCCAGAACATCTCGAAAGGGTTTTATATGGTGCAAGGAATGCCGCACTAGATTAAGAACAGTCTGGCTGATATCAAAGTCATGTTCTTTGTACAAGAGACATGCCATGTCACTAATTCTGAAAACCCATTTTGTATTGCCATCTTGAAAGATGCATCCGCTCGTACTTTTCCTCAAGTGAGCCTTTCAAGAACCCCGGGGAGATTATCCCGGGAAGGGGCCGTTCTTTCGGAGATTCTGCTACAAAAGGGGCGCGTGTCAAATTTTGGGCCCTAACGACCGGAAAAAATCTTCCAGTACCCGCAGCGATTGAAGAGTACAATAAATTATGGATAGCGTCGACAGGAGTGCCCAGGTGAGATCGTATTGTCAATATTGGTGTCCTATTCTCGTTGGGGGTAGCAGGCAATTACTCGGAACTTCCTGCTCGAAGTGAATATTGTAAATCGCTATTTTCTTTAGATCCGGGGTAAGCGAGGTTGGCAATCGATCAAAAGTCAATAACAACAGCGCAGACTGAAGACGGCTGTCATTCACTTCCCACGGAACATGGCACGCATCGACGACGCACACCTCACGATTAAAGGCCAGACAGTACAGACGTAGGGACAGGTCAAGATATTGTGGGTTGTCTTGGACCAGCAACTGCGATACAAGCAACACATAGTCAAAGCAGACACGAAAGTCCTCAACGCAGCGATGGCGCGTCGGCGACTTCGAGGGCTAGCACTAGCGGTAGCAAGGCAGTTCTTCACGTCGACGGTGGCGCCAGTGATGGATTATGCATTCAACATCTGGATGCATGCATGGAGAGAATCGCTGATAGAACTACTCAGGCGGGCACGGAAGTTCGGAGCGGAAGCGATAGTAGGCGCCTTCGAAACATGTAGCGGCGGCGGTGGCGGAAGCGAAAGCAGGCATCCTACCGATCCGTCAACGATTCGATAGACGGGCGACGCGCTTCTGGGTAAAGCTTGAGACACTGCTCGAAACCCATCCCTAGACAAAGGTCCAGACACTCATGATGAGGCGGTTTTCGTCGCCAGCTCGTTGGCTTGCAACAGCTCACGAGACAATCTACCCCTACACTCCCCAGCCGTGGGAAGATAGGGTGGAACAACTGGGAGACGAGGAGGTAATGCAGGTGATAAACAACAGCAATCGGTGGGCGCAGCCGATTGTTGTAACGAGCACCTCGGTCAGAAATGGAACCGTCGGCATCGGTGCAGTCATCCGGCCTCCGATTCTCTCGTCACACGCTGAGGACCTATCACCGCCGCCGCAACGCTGGGTACCGGGGAGGAGCAAAATCCGTTCACAGCCGAGCTAGCCGCCATCTGCAGAGCCTTGGACGCGCTACTGGATCGTCTCGATTATAGTCATATTGTAGTGCTGAGCAGAAGCAAAGCTGCAACGCAGTCAATCAGACGGCCCCACTGCCAGTTCATTACTAAAAGACATAAGACGCATGTATGCGATGATCATCAAGCTAATGAGCGCGGGCAACAAAGTCTCCATCGGTTAGATCTCGACGGGTGCAGAGCCAGACCTGCGTCAGGCAGCGAAGGAAGCGGCAAAAGGAGTGCCAATCTAGCCAAGCTACCAGCAGGGAGACCGTACCGATCGGCATCAGCAACGCTTGCCATCGCAAGACGGGATCTGGGTGACAGCTCGGCCTTGCCGAAGGACGTTGGCAAGTATTCCCAGAGAAGTGTCAAGGCATAACCGGGGAAGCACACATGCCAGATATAAGACGCACAATCTGTTCTTCCACGTGGGAGGGATGTCAAATACAGACCCAAATAACTTGGCACCTGGCAAGGCGGTCGTGCAGGCGACCATTCGGTACGGCATGGCAACAGGACGGCTTGTTGAGAGATAGCTGACAGCCTAACCAAGCCAACATGGCATAACGGCACCATGCTGACCCAAGACCTTACGCTACGATAGTAGGTTTGCACCAGCGGCCGAAGTCAGGAAGCTGGGCAACTGGAAAAGACGCCTTCACAGACGACTTCCTACTAGTTCACGCACGAGAATGCAGCAGACAGAAAACATGTGACGCTGAGCTTTGAGAGACGACTATGTAAGGGCTGAACGAGTCAGGGACCAATGTGAACGGAAGGAATTTATGTATTTATACCTGTAGTTGCCCTTACTTGTTCGGGGCGCAATATATTGCTTCATTCAATTTACATCACCAGTGCATGCGTTCCGTGATTATATCCAATCGTCCACTTTCTAAAAGTTTAGATAAACCGCATGGAATGGTCGGTGGTCTGGACAAGCATCGTCCCAACGGTCAAATACATACTGTATACAGGTTCCCTGTACATCAGGAGCCACGTCTCTTCTTCTCTCCACCAGCCCATGCCCTAGTCACCTCCAAAACATCGCCGGCGATTGATTGTTGACCAAGAAAAAAGATGTCCATGCGGCATCGACACACGTGATTACCGGTTTCCATCAGCGCTATTGTTCCATTAAAAAAGACCCCGCTGCCATCTTTTCAGCTCAAACGTATTTGGCGGTTTCGGCTCAAGTCTTCTGTCATCCTGTGCGTCTGTATCCCAAGCAGTCTTGTCAGCGCCCGAAAAAAGGGTGGGATTATACCACAATGAGCACGATGATAACGTTACAGCACTCTTCCACTATCCCGAAAAACTTCAAACCATCCCAGCACCGGCTCGAGCAGAATCATCCACACCATCAGCGAGTGTAACCAAATCATTCCCTCACGGAAGCTTCTCACCAGCCTGCCCGTATCAACTCTTCATTTTCAGGAGTGTCTCGTTAGACTCTCTTGTCCCGCATCCTACCTCCACAAAGACGAGCACGGCCTCTTTTTTTACGACCGTCACATCGATATTTCAAGTGGCGGCAACACCATACTTTTCATGCAGAAATCTGTACTCTCCATTCGTGATACCAAGCCTTACGACGACGGCATGTCAAGCTTTCGCCCACCGAAGACCATGTTTCCGGGGAAGTCTCGATCCGTAACTGAGGATAAGCAGTCTTCACGGTCAAAGGAGCGATTCGAAGTCCAGTCCTCTAAGACAGGCGACATTGAAGAAGGGAAAATGAAAAAACTGCGAGGCAGACCGCGCTTAGATGCGGATGATGAGACTTCTAAAGCAGTAAGTAAGAGCCGAACACCCTACACAATTCCATTCATTTTAGTACTTGCGTTGCTTTCTAAACGGTTTGCGTTTTCTTAAATATGCAAAAAAAACCTAATCGGACCAGCGCCGTCGTACGCAAATCCGCCTCGCACAGAGGGCTTACCGAAGCCGTAAACAAATCACAATCGAGTCGCTTGAGAAGAAAGTTGCCGAGCTCAGGCACATTAACGAAGAGTTAAACAAGGAATTTATCAAACTTTTCAACTTCGCTGTCAGCAACGGCATACCCCAGACATCACCCGAATTTATAAAGCAACTTCAAGTGAGTATGACAATCTTTGGCTCCTTGGCACGTGGAATAAGCGACGAGCCCGAAAAGGAGGTGGAAGTACCTGACAGCGAGGAATATGATCGCGAAACACAGGAATCCGGTCCGATAAACAGCCGCGAGAAACACAGCGATGATTCGGCCTCGCCTGGTACTGCCAATCCTGACGAAATGTTGTCCGAAGATCTCATAGTCGGCAATCACGACACCTCTACACAATTGACTGCTTGGTCCCACACGCTGACATCAATACATCCGGCGTCGTGGGAAGTCAACAGTGAATGCCATTTGCCGCATTCAGCGATCGTACAGAGCTCATTAGACCATGAATATGGAATAACGACGGAGCCGACGCCTGACAACGCGGGGTTTCCGTTCGACATTTCTTTCGACCTCAACCTAAATCGGCAACCCCTTTTCCAATTTCCTTACCACTTTCCCGCCGGCCACCAATAGACCACGGTACAACAGTCTCCATGGTAATACCTACAATAATCCCCTACGAACACCGGACTTTGGCTGCACGTCGCTCACCCTCATGGTTCTACCCGTTCTTTCACCATCGAGTAAACAATCTACGCGTCCCGCATTGGAGCTCTCAAATAAATGGAGGGTGACATAGTGTTCGTTGGCTGTGCCATGGCGTCAAGGACAAAACTATGTCAAGGTGGATCTGCAGTCAGACTTAGCTAGTTTGTGTCTTCAATCCTCATCTAGAAACCCAAAAATCACGGAGTCTCCGTGTGATCGATATTTAGTCATATTGAACCCGTCCCCCCCTTTCCCCACAAAGGCAAACAAGGTTACCCCCTTTGTGGGGCACTCGGACCTGAATTGCCTAAAGTGATTGGCAAAGCAATAGCTGCCGCATGAGAACGTCATTCATCAAAAGGATGAGTCAGGACTGTAGATAAGAGGATGGAACTACGGAGAAGGACTTTTCTACGCCGGATTGACACAGAGGAGTCAGTCTGAATAAAAAGATCATCCAACGTGAGCCATGTTGCGATGTGAACACAAATCATGTATGTACCCTACTGTATGAGACACTTATGAAAGGGGTTCTAGGGCGCGCATAAGCTGCCACAGTAAGGTTGGGATGGCAGACAATCGCACTTACTGCACAGTACACTACATATGACCAATCCACTCAACTTCACCGATTAATCCTGGCCAGCTACTGTGCGATGCTGGGGAAGCCCTAGTTCCCACGATTTGCCGCCGTGCGCTGGGGTAGATTAGCTGCACGCTAATCAAACCCGTAACAATACAAGTTTTCCCTCGACTCGAGCCGACGAACTTTCAACCTGATAACCCGCCGACGGCTCGATATCGCCTTCCTCAAGCTTGATAAAGTCTTCAGTTTACGAGGCAGAGGATCCATCAGCCTCTCGAAGGAGACGGGTTTTTCCTGATACAAGCGGTACTCCCAGGCTCTACTTTACCACCATCGACCGACTTTTCGACTTCAATCTCTCTGCATGATCCCTCAGACGAACGGAGGATAACCCTCGAAGAGTCATAGCTGAATATTTCCGATAAGTAGGTTCATGCCCTATTACATAGCAGCTAACACGGAACGATCTAACTGACTCGGGCATGACAATAGCTCTGGTCTTTGTCTGACGGAGCTGTACTCGGGAAACCGGAAGACCTGCCCCGAATGCTTCCTAAGTACGGCATGGCCATGGCCAGCACTGACTACGGCCATGCCGCGTTCCAGAAGGACGAAGCTGCGACATCCATCATCATAAAAGGAAAATCCTTCTTCGCCGTTCAGCTGCAGTCGTGGAATCCGTGAGTCATACTTGCAAAACCCTCCCACCCTTACGGGCCAACAAACTGGCTAATTTGGCCCTTGTGTCGCTATTTAGCAGGAACCTAAAGTACGTGTGCAACACGAATCTTATGTCGAATCTTGATATTGGCAGAAGCATTTGTATTGAGTAGGTTGTCTCCCCGACGCATGTCACGAACAAGGCCACTTATACAAGTGTTGAACAGGGCGCCGGGTAATTTCGACTTTCCCACCTCTGTCTCCATCATCCACAGACCGAAGGCGACATTTGTGAGTTTATAGGCACCCTTCACCCTGACTTTTATCCAATGATCCAAACGGAGACTCTGGACAACGGATGCTGATAACGGATGCTAACCCACAGACGTGCAGGAGCTCTTCTTGGTTCACGGAGTGGCAACCCGGCACCGTGGTCACAGACCCAACCGACGGCATACCCACCGTGGCAAGTGATCGGGATTCCCGAATTTACGCCACCATCACGACCATCATCCTAGACGGTCCCGAGCGCGGCATGTTCGGCGAGTACACCAAGCACTGCTGGATCACCGAGGACTACTTCGCGCAGCGGTACGACGTGGAGTCATGAGTGGCTCGCTACCAGACCCTCCTCGAATGGTACTGCGTCTTCAATCCAGAGCTCCACTCTCCACCGGTGCCGAACGCGATCCCCGCCATGTGCACCCTGGACCGCAGCATATACGTACACCCTGCAGCCGGATCTGGAGCCGGTGAACACTCTTCCCAGTTCAGGTTGGCATCACGAAGGGATGCAACCTGTTCTTCAAGGTCCAAAGCGGTGATACATGTGCCGGCATCACGCGACAGCACGAGATCGCTCTTGACGACTCTTACTGGAACCCGGCCATTGGCAGCGAATAATTACCGCAACCTGCAGCTGGACACGTATGCCTGCGTAGGATTCAATGAGGCGCTTATCCTCACCATCAGTCCGCCCCCTGTGCGCCGCTGAGATTTGGAACATCTCGAGCGGACGGGGGCGTTTTCGCTGTTTCCTCCCTGCGTCTTTTTCTGAATCAAGTTTGTCTTATCTCTTTACTGAGTTGTGTTCGTAGCATAGTCTCGTTCATATTGTATTCTAACTTGAATAATAAACAGACGTCTCTTCGCTATCGAGTTTGATCGACCTATTCAGGTTGCGGGTAGCACTTGGTCTCGATTTTCCCCCGACGCCCGTAGAAGCGGTCGATTCTCCCATTCGACCAGCAACCGACGTCACGCCCGATTTCCTCCCGCACCTTCATGTCCCCCATACATCCAGGCTCGATAGACGAACGGCGCACGACGTTTCCGTAGCCGTCTAGGCAAAACACCCCGAGAAGCTGTTCGTCGAGCGCCTGTTCGTCGGCGACAAATAGCGGGCCTTTGCCGGACGCAGCGCTCTATTGGATGTGATCGACGATGGGGCTCACTTGATCTAACGTGTCTTCTTGATTGAACTCGGCGAACCGTGGCAGATGCTGTCCACCTCGGCCTCACCCAGGTCTCGGTGAGTTTGCTGCCCTCGGTGCCCGACCAGCTCGAGCAGGATGTCGAAAATCTGCTCCCAGTCCCCGCCAAAGTCGAATAGCACGGCGTCGTCGAGGACACGACAGCAATTATTGTCGGGATTGATGTTCTCGTTGCGATCCTCCTCGTCTTCGAGGATGACAATCATCTTGGCGTCGCTGTCTGGTCCGTGATGGGTTCGCAAAGATAACGTAGTCGTTCCCGCATTGCAGGTATCTGTGCGCCATCTTGCGGACTTGCGAGGGCCGCCAGGGGGTGGGAATATCACGGACATCCTCAGCGGTCGGCACGCGGGACGTGCCGCCACCCGGAGCCGTCCACCATTCAGGCAGCTGATCTGTCTTCATAAAGGATTCTAGGAGGGCGCATCTTTGCTCGTGCTAGTTACTGGCCTCAGGTTTCCTGACGGTACATTTTCATTCAGCAGGCTGAAGCTTGATCCCACAGAATTGGTGTTTGTCTCCGGCCGGCTTCGGAGCAGCACTGCAAGATGGGATATATCGCCGGCGTCGTTCCGCCTGGCTATCACCTGGGGTTCAAAACCATCTTCCAGGGTATATCTTGACTATTTGCCCGCTATTTTTCTCACTCTCTTCACAGCCTGAAGTGGTCAATGCCCTGAATCAGGAATCATCGAGGCGGATTTTGACAGTGGCCCTCACTCTTGTACAAGAGATGCGGCATATCAATCTGACGACGGGCGAGGGGAGATTTTGTGACGACCAGAAGGAGCTGAACAAGGCGTATGACAAAGGCTACGGATGTTATGATATACAGTGGTGAGTTCTGGTCATTAACACTACCAGCGTCTCCTCCCTATATTAACTGACTCTCTGTGTGTAGTTGCGGTCTATACCAGATGAAGCCAAGATCAGAACGCACAGAAATTTCCCCTATTTGCTCTTGATAGCATAGCTTTTCCAGAGAAAGGCAGGCACACTGACGAGGGGAAGAGTTGCCCCCCCATCCTCCATGTCACGGGATTCTCCGGCTTCGGAGACGCAACTCGATTAAGGTCTGCTCGATGGCTACGAAATCAGATGCCGGGCCGGAGCCGACCACACCAGATTCCGGAGGGTTTGTTTTCAGAGATATCATCCTGGTGCCCGGGCCTGAACCCACCTTCTATTCGACAATGTTGGAGCAGCCTACTTCGATCACAACCTTCAGCGCGAGTAGAACAAAGATAGATTCAACCAGCAACCCCCCGTCAAGGCGTTCGCACCTCCGCCTCCACCACCGCCTCCGCCGGGACTACCTCGTGTTCCCCTACGAACGGCTTCTCTGTCACAGTTGGGACAACTTACGGCTTCTCATTCGAGGTTGACGCAAGTCTACTTGTCAGCATTCAGACAGGCAGCAGGGCGTCAGGTTCCGGACTAATGTACATAAACTTTTCAGGACGTAGCGTCTCGATTTGTGCAACGAAGGATGATGGTGGAGAGGCCCCGCTTTCTTTGAGTATGACAGTGTAACTATCATTTAGAGTTGTAAAGTACATGATCTACCTCGTGAATTCATTCATGAAGTAAAATACTATATCACTTCTGCATCCTATTAAAACAAGATTTTCTGTATTTTTCTTATACTTAAACTGACTGTAGCCCTATTTTACATTGCACAAGTGATTATGAAAATCTTCTGGTCTAAAGAGATGGAAAACATTGACAAGATCGAAAAAGAATGAACAAATAATTTGCAAAATAAAGTAAGACTATTGCCAGAAAAAAAATAGGTTAACAATAGAGGAAACAACGCGGTTCCGTATGGCACAAGATAATTATGTTCATAGTAGAGAGTGGGTTTTAAGTAGAATACTTGAGCACTACATCACTGACATTCTCAAATGTACTTGTCGCATTGTTTTCCTTGCCTTGCTCTGGGTAAGCCACTTTTCACGCTCCCCCACCCTTGACCTACCCTTTCGCCAGCGTCTCCGGGCGAGCCTTTATAGAGATTAAAATGTAGATTAATTGTAGTATCATGCCATCACAAAACGGGACCGCTTAGGGAAGACATATCAAAGGTGAAAGTGGCTTGTTCTATTATAAGTAAAACAGATACAAGAGAATGGCTTAATAGTCAACCTCGTGTAGGATGACTATGGTTCGTTCAGGGTGGCCGGTCATCCCAAGCGAGCTTCACTCTGGGGGTAAAGCTTGTGTGGGGATGACTGATCCCTTCGTGTGGGGCGACCGGTCGTCCTAAGCGAGCCTCGCTTAGGAAGACGGTCGTGTGTGGCAGGATGTCGTGATAGCCTCACATTTATCCTGCGACACATGCCATGCTTCTATCTTCGTTGCCGGGTAATGTCGCGATTTTAAATCCAGAGAACTCATTATTTTTGGTACAAACTGCAGCATCTCTAATAAAAGTTCAGGGTGAGAGTCAAAATGATGGTGCCATTGACCTAACCCAAATGACATCTTCTCCCATGCCTATCCTGCGCTTTCAAGTCGTGTAATAAAAGTTCAATGTCTCCAGATCGTTCCAAAACCCTTTCGTAATATGGTACCTGACTCCATAGTTCCCTTGAATCTATTGAGGACAGGGTGCAAGATGATTTCCGCAAGCAATATGTTGATAGAAGTAATCGAAGAGTCAACGAAATGTCTCTGTCGAATCTTCCCGTTTCCCTTAATGGCCTAAACCTACCGGTTACAACGGCTTAAATCAATTGCGGACAGGCATTGGTCTCAACTGTGGGACAGACTTTCAGTTTTTTTATCCTTGCTCATCCGCAACCGACTGTGTCAGGGTATGATCAGTTTGTTAATTATACAGCTAGGCCGACTCCAGCTTCCACTAATGCCAATGCTATATACGTCTGGGCCATGTGTGATTTTCTCTTCTCGGCCAGCAACTCGTAATTCACTACTCCCATTCTCCAAATATTGACTAGCGCATCTGGAGCATGTCCATTGTATTTGCCACGTCCATTGCCGCTGCCTTCACGACTTTGATCAGGTCAGTAATTAAACCATGGCTTCTGTTAAGGTCCCCCAGACATCCTTTCCACTTCACCAGGTCCGGTGGTTCCCGAACGAAGCCTGCTCCATCGATGGCCTTTGAGGCCATGTTATCCGGCTTGACATGCCTGTCGATTCTTTGCTTGAAGTCAGCCTGTTGCAGTTTGATCTCGTTGACACACGCAGCCAAACTGGCAAGACTTTGCTCTGCGTTTGCCTTTGATTTGCTCAAACGTTCAACTTTATTGACGCGGCCCGACTCAAGGTTTCGAGGGTAAAGCGAAGTTGAGCTCGAAATCATCTCGCGGTACGCAAACAGTCCGGCCACGCAGTCCTGAAGGCCTGCACTCCTGGGCGTCAGGAGGCTCGACCAACCGGCATCCTCACCAAGAATCATCGCCACCATACACTTCCATAAGTAACCGTTAGTACTGAGCGACAACCTTTTCGTGAGGCATGCGTAGAGTGCAAAAGCAAAGGTGAAAACGTTCGAGTCGATGAGGCTTTGCTCTGCCGAAACAGCAATGCTTGCGGCGGTCTGCGAGAAACCGGGAGCATAGTGCTCACAGAGGTCGTGCAGAGCTTGGCCTGCCCTCATTTCTCGTTCTTCTTGGCAGTCCTCTGATAGGTGCGCGAGACTGAACGTCACGACCAAGACACGCTTCTTTTCTGGCTGCATGAGCAAGAGAGCCCAGTCAATGGTCTGCGCGTCGGGCAAAATAGGAACGACAACGCAGTCGCTCGATGAAATCCTGTTGGCCAATGATGTAATCGACTTGTATTTGCGATTCGACATTCTTTGTACAGCCTTGGATGTGATGATGCAAGGATCTGCTACTTCGTTGAGTAGTTCCGGCAGGTAGGTCATGACCCAATCGCCAGACAGCCAGAACTTGGAATCGGCGAAGCTTGAGGAGTTGCTTCCGCTAGGTTTCGCCATGTCGGGTGGAGATGTCCCGGAGAGAGGTTGTGTCTCCATGGGCTGGTTTGACTTGGATTCGACGAGCGGGCCAGGTCCGAGGCAACGCTGGCTGCATCTTGATTAGCGGGCATAAGAGGGGGAGCGCAACACCCCTTGGAGACGTGTATAATGAACATACTCCAGATGGCCTGGTCAAATGACTGTGCGATGCTTCTTTGACAACAAGTGTAATCAAGGTGTTGAATGTAGCCGGTTTTGTTGACACTTTGGTGAGAAACGTTTCCTTTTGTATAGCGTAGACGAATGGTTGTGTTATCGTGGAGTATCAATGCGACTGGGTGCTGTGTGCGTGTGATGAAATGCGTGTAGATTCAGCATGGCGGGAGCCTCGAGACGGGGCGAAGTGGAGCCAGACATGGAGAGTACGGATGGAGGAAAGAGAGGCTGACCGAATATTGTGGGAAAGGCTATGGTGAAGGGGGAGGGCGGCCGACGGTCATATCCTCTGACCGAGGTCGGGTACTACCAAGCGAAGTAGCCATTTTTCTGCGCATCTAGGGAAAGACGCATATCTGGGCATTTCCGTCAATGGCGGCGTCCGGCTGGAACTTGGAAAGGGCATGCTCGTAACTCGTGAGCGTAGTGGCATGAGTGAGCTCAAAGTGTTGTTGCCCTTTGTTTTGGGCGGAGAGTGGAGAGAGGAGGAGAGAGTTCGCGCGGCGGAAACCGCCGGCACGGGGAAGGAGAGGTGCTGCGGAGAAGCACGAGGAAGTTACGGACACATTCGTGCCGCCTAGCTCCAGTCATTTAAGCTGTGTTTTCGCGACGGATTCTTGGCCAATCTTCGTCGACACACCTCTGCGTATCTCTCGGGCCCTTCCGCGCCGCCTCCTTTTGAACTCATGCAGCAGTAACAATGCCTTTCTCCAGGGGCCGAGCAGCGGCAGTTGACTTGTAGCACCTGAACCTGCAGAGATATTGTAGGGCTCCACCACTTTGCCGCAAGGTGTACATCAGGTGTGGTTGGTTGACTTGGTCGACCAAAATGCAAAAACCGGCACCATTCACTTTCTTCGATCGGACAAGCTGAGTTGATGATACGAGGCGATGATAGGGTGAGTCACAATGAGCTTCGGCTTTTCTGAAGTTGATCCACCGCTACAACCAGCCATCAAATAAGAGGCTACGGATTCGACTCAAGCGATAAGTTCTGGGAGCCGAGTCGAAAGTCTCGAATTTGCCAGG
The DNA here is from genome assembly GCA_020466075.1 of Colletotrichum coccodes. Taxonomy (NCBI): domain Eukaryota; kingdom Fungi; phylum Ascomycota; class Sordariomycetes; order Glomerellales; family Glomerellaceae; genus Colletotrichum; species Colletotrichum coccodes. Next base: position 885 of record JAIMZG010000200.1, on the reverse strand, counting down.
GGTGTTGAGAAGAGCTTTTGAGCGGCTCGGCCCGGCCCGTGAACCAGAGCTGCAGATGAAGTCCGATCGAAAAGCGCTATCGGCAATACGTACATGAGAGACTCACCGAAGCCCATCACCGGCTTAGGAGATTGAATCGGACGCTTCGCCGTCGAGAATGGTGTGTCCAGCTCCACCACAGCGTCCGCCCCCATTGGTCCGCCATGACGGATTCAACCAAGACAGCTCTAGTAGTACACATTCTACACTTCTTCCTGGACCGACAAGGATGACTTCAACGCCTCGGGTAAGGTTAAAATTGCAGTGCACTGATCAGTGGAGCTCTCGGGTTCGTGTGGGGTAATTGTAGAACATATCAGCTGTCCCTACGTACGGGACGGGTGGGCTTTGAGACCTTCACGTGCTGTCTCTGTTTGACCAATCTTGTCCAACTGCAGTCACGTAATCATGGGCTGTCAAAGTCGCCCTTCTCTCTCCTGTTGGAGCTTTGCAGTGGCACACGGGTAGCATTTTGGTACACATACAGTGTAGGTAATCATCATCGGTTGTCGTCTTTGAGGTGGAGTCTAGACGCGACGTGCTTTGTAGACTGTCAGGCTGTAATGCCGAGTTCAGGCAGTGGAGCTGCTACTATTACCTCGTCGGTTCCGTTAGGTACCCAGGTAGCGTCAGCCCCCGCCGCTGGAGAAAGCCACAGCTAGCCCTCTGGCGAGGCATCTAGGTGAAGGTGCATGCCCTTGCTTGTCTGTCAACGACATTCTTGTACGTGCACCACGACCTCAACGGCGCTCAACCATCGCAATGATTGTGTTGGAACAACGGGCAAAAGCAAGGCAATTGGGAATAGCACGTTGCGGGCCCGCGGAAGGGGAATGCCACCCAGCC
>JAIMZG010000199.1:0-28491 GCA_020466075.1 Colletotrichum coccodes | reverse complement strand
TGGGTATGGTCGTATGTGTTAGGCTCTAAGCTGTAAGTGGCTTACGAACTTTGCGAGAACAGGGTGAGTTAGTCTTGCACTTGTCCAACTACGAGGTTTGGCAGGCACTAAAATCATGGGTAAAGTATGCATACAGCATCAAAAGAGGGATCTATGCTGGGTTGCGATGGATTGGATTCGGTGCATGTTAACTTGGTGCGGTTCGGCGAGGTAATAAGCCCAAATGTCGGATGGATTCGTTGACACCCAAGAGCCACGCGCTAAAAAAACGCCGTTGAAGAAGATATCGAGAGCGCTCGAATATTCCTGAGTGATATAATCCTTATCTAATATCTCGAGATTACCGCTTTGAACATCGGTTAAGACTCAGCAGCAACGCCAACCCTCCTCGTACCAAAGGCCTGCTACAGAAACTTCGGAAGGACCCCCTTCTCCGGTGTGTCAAAATACTTGATCGTTTCCCCTATACTGACCTGGTCGTGATAGAAGTGGGCCTGGGTCATGATGACTCTCGAAAACGCGCATAAGCCCTGGTCCCTGTGGTGTGAAATATCTCCAACGTTTACTTGGTTCCCGGGAAGCTAGTTCGGTGGCCGACCAAGAGCGATGTGATCGCCGTGATAATTTGAAGCCTTAAAACACCGTGAGATTTCGAGTCCGATACGGATTCAGTCTGGGCCTGTACGCTTACGTAGGGCAAACCCTTTATAAGCCTCTAGTTTAGGGAAATTATTTAGACGCTCAAGTCCTAGCTGTCTAGGCTTCTTTCTAGACGTTGGATTCTGCATCCAGTGTGTAGAACCTAGGCGCTATTTCTAGGCCTTCTTAATGCTGCGTCTCCTCCTTACAAACGGCTTCTTTCCATAGGTTGAGTGGCCGTACCATGCGCATGAATGCCCAATTTTCTAGCATCCTGTCTAACCTCAGCGCAGAACACCAAAACTTCAGCGGGCTGCCAGTCTAGTACGCGAGTATTAAAAGACGCCATAGTAATACCCTCAATGCCAGGGAGCAGCGAGGCCTGCGTCCAAATTCCCAGCCGTTTCAGCTTAGGATCCTTAGCCCACGGTGACGCCGGCATCTCCTGCCTCGTCACCACCATGTCCTCGAAACCAGCATCCTCAAGTACCTGGCCGAGGCATTGGTTGATGTTGAGAGGTCGACCAGTTTTGTCCGTAGCCTCGACAAGATACTTTGACCACTGGTACAGAGGGTCTCATCCGTCAGAGCACCGTCGTCGCACTGGATCAGATACTGGTTATCGTGAACCTTCACGTAGCCGCCCGGCTTGGGGTGCTCGTATTCTTGACTGGCGACCTTGTTCCAGACTCCTGAAAACCACCAAGAATATTGCGCGTCAGGATGGAGTCAAATGGCTCCGTCTAGGTCCACTCCTTCTCAAGATCGTCGATCTCGAGCGAGCAGTTACGAGGAACATAGCTGGGCTGGATCGGGCTTAAATCTACACCTTTCATAGTTGTTTTGGGATGTTGGTTGGCGTAGTCTAGGGTATAGATGCTTGTGCCTGTCCTAAGTCCTAGAACTTTGCTTGCACTGTTGTTCTTGGGGCACATGCAGAATTTACCGTCTTAGACAGGCATCCAAAGATGATTCGCAATATCAAGGCGCTCTTGTTCGACGTCGTCGTTCGGGAGGACGTAATTTCCGTCACTGAGGCGATGGTAAGTGCAGCCAATTTCCCGGCGGTTGTCCGGGATGCTGGACCGCAGCGACGCTTGGGACTCACCGGTAGAAAAACCGCCGATGGACGAGCCGTCACCGTCCGTTCTGACGGAGGCGACCTCCAATGCCCCATCTACCTCGGTTTTGGGCTCCTACTGAGGGACGACCGCCGATTGAGCCTCTCCCGGGTTTAGGGTGGTAGCGGCAGCAGTTTTTGTCTCAGACTGAGCGGGCGTCGATTGACTAATATTCGGAGCCGGCAGTGAAGTTGTCAATTGTTAGGTGCGCCGCAAAATTTTGGCCATGGTTGAAGCTCTTATCGAGTGAGACTTCAATGTCGTTGATGCTTATTAGCTTCGCTGCATCACTAAACGTCCTGACTCGCGGGAACAGTGCGATAAGGTACAGAAGCTTGGAATGCAATGCGCAAAGCTATGTCCTGACCACGCCATGCAGTCTATCGAGCCGCAAAGAATACTGATCAGGGCAATCCTGAACTAGTATGTTGAGAAGGGCCGACCTGCAGACTCAAGGCCACTTCATAGCTCTTTAGCAATCAATATGGGACACCCCTCTCAGCTGCCTTTCGGTGGCTTATGATTCACTCTCTACATTGACTTCTAGCCTCTCTAATCATGACTTTTTTCTCCTATTAGGTACACAGTTGATCATCATTCAACAATGCATGGTATCATCGACATTTGATAGCTAACCTCATGGTCATGTATCAAGAACTGAACTACATCGGTAGTTCTCGGTGATTTTGGCATCATCAATGCATGCAACTGCCAACAGGTGTGTCCAGAGTTTGACGTCCCATGCTTGCCAAGCATCTACCTTATGTGGTTACAAGATTACCCAAAGCTGAAGTTGGTAGGCTAGGTCAATTACCCATAAGTATCTCAAGGATCCTTTAGGAAGGCTTGATGACGGGAAGACTAGCACAAGGCCATGACGGGTTGCTCTTCGGCTTGCCGAACACGACATTCCCGACAATAGTATAGATATTCTGACATAGTGGCATCTTAACATAGCCCGGGACCCGAATACCATTACCAAACCACAAGGAAGAACCCTCCTGTGGCTGTATGTTTGTATAGTTGAGATTGAAGTTGTTGTTCATCCGACCGCCTTCGACCCAGCCGCCGTATACGGCTGCGACGATGTCCTCCTTAGTGACACCGCCCCATTGCGTGCCATCCATTGTATCCGTGCCAAATAGTGCTGTGAGAGGGTTGTTCTGGCTAGGCCGGATGGATGGGTGACCAATGCTTAGGTCGACTCCCGAACTCCTGATGTCAAGCAGGTAGAAAAGGGCTCCGTTGTAGCACGCCGCGGCTCTCTCATGGGAGTCTGCTAGCATGAACGGCCAAAGCGAGCTGTCTCTTTCAGTCTTTCCCTTCTTACAAGTGAGACCTGTTTTTCTGTCGATAGTTGTTAGTTAGGACGAGTTGAATCTGAATGGGTAGCTGCGCCTTACAGGATGAAAGGTCTCCGAGCTGAGGGGACAGACTCCCAGGCAGCTAGCATGAGGTTGGGGTAAAAGAGTCTCTTGATAACCTTTGACATTTCCCTAAAATCCATGTCATCAGGCGTGGCAGACATCAGACCATTATCCAACGCAGCCGTCAAGAACTCGACCGTCTGGTTGTCTCTAGCAGTGAAAATCGTCTTAAGATACTCCACTTCGACAGCTTTCCAACTGTCGAATACATCACCCATCATGGCAGATAGAGTCCCGTAGGCAGGCTTTTGTGATTCACCTCTAGATTTTGTGTTTTAACAGTGCTCTGGTTTGAAGGCTTTGGGTTCTTCCCGTGATAGGGGGAAATCTTACGGCAAGAGGTAATCCTTTCCGATTGCCCAGCTGGTAAAAATAGAGTAACTACTCGTGGTGGTGATTTGAGACCGCATTGTCTGGGTGAGGCCCATGAAACCCTCGAACATCGAGGAGTAAACAACTAGCAACTTCGATTAGCCTAGTATTACATCAAAAACGAACACTATACCACGCATCTCTGAGGGCGAGGCGCTCACATATGTTATTGGTATAAGCTTGTGCAATGCCGACAATTCCATAAAGAACATTGAGCATGATTCTCTGCATCCTTGCTGAAGAGTCATTTTCTGAACTTGGCACGGAGAACTTTTCGGCGAAGAGGTTCATTTCAGACTGAATCTCCATCTGGGCCTGATCGAGAGCTTCAAAATAGCGACGATGGAACTTTACACGCCTTAGTTAACCGCGAGGTGCGTTTGTTCAAGAACCTCGAAAATGAGGGAAGGGGTGTCCGCCACCTGAAACTCACCTGATGAAGTTTGGAGAAAGAGTTCATTATGAGATGTCCAGCTGGGTACTTGGCTCCCTCGCAGGTCAGCGAAGTCGAACAGGGCACGTCGAGCAACTGCGTGCATCGCCACATCTCGGGGCCGCCTAAATACCAGGACGCGTATTGGCTAAACTCGAACTTGACTTCGTTCGGTCCCGGATCGTAATTCTTCCACGCGTCGAACATCTCGTTGAGAGCCTCGGTGGCGCCGGCTGCCCCCCATCGCTTGTCAGGCAGAGCTTTTGCATCGATGATAGTGCCCTCGCACTTTACTGTCCTCCAATCCACGGCCGCCGCAACAGCCACTGCTGTGGCTGAAAGCAGCCAGATGCCTAGAGATGGGAGTAGCATTGTAAAGGTAGTGACAATGGATAGCGTGTGAGGCGCTACCTAATCGGCGGTGTCAGGAGCAGATGGTTGTCTAGCCACGGGTTCTGCCTCAGTTATAAGTCTTCACTCTTGAGCTTTACATTTCAGCGTATTCCAGGTAGTCGTTAAAAAATTCCTCTTTCATTTTTTGAAAAAAAAAAAAAGGTTTAGCCTTAACCCATTGTATGTTCTCATTACAATACTTTGGGTTTCTACAGTTGAACCTCACCATCCGGAGTGGGCATTAAACACCTCATTTACTGGGGAGTACTTTCGGCTTTCTCCTTCACGGAGCTCTCCGGAACCATAATCAATCTGATTAGATCAAGGGGTGGGATATTCGGCACCCAAGTTCTGTTCATTCGGCACCCTAAAATATCTCACACAGTAACATGCCCAAGCTGGAGTGAAGTTTGTGTAAGTATAGCTCTTGAAAAATTCCAAGATCTACAAGTAAATCTTCTAGCATAAAAGTTTATTTCATTGCTACCTGTCCAGAAACAGGGCTTTTAGCAATTTCATAGCGTTAGTTAGCCGATATCGAACTTCGTGAAAAATGTATGGGTGTGCTAGCATGATAATTTGTGAGATTCTTGGCTAATGTTAATAGTTCTAGTGACAATAGAGTGCTGAGTACTCCAACCCTAGATTAACCTCAGTTTAGCTCGGCAACAAATTGGACTGCAGGTATTAGCTAGGACAAGGCAGCCTCAGGAAAGTATATCCTGGCAGCGTGCGACCTTTCTTCCTACAACTTTTGACATGGAGGAACGTAAAGTACAGGCGAGCGTCATTTAAAAAAAATCAGGACTTTGAAGGTCAGTAATGGACAGAAATGCCGTATTTAGTAGCACCAATTAGCAGAAAATTCTTTCTGATGGAACTTGGTGACGCCACGAAAGGTTCCAATGTTGATCTGCTAGGACCTGTATCTCTGCCACAACGGAATTATTGAAAGACCCGCTGATTTAACCTCAGAGTACTCTTGACAACATGGATACGGCGGTCTGCAAGGGCCACTGTTTTTGTGTTGAGAAAAGGTGGTTTGACCCAACAGCCCTTGCACGCTGCCTTACATGGATGTATGCTGATCATAGTGACAACGGGCGCCATGAAGCTTTTTAATTAACTGTGTGAGCGGGAGTAAACGGGGTTTCGGGATTTACGTAAGTTGTTACTTGTATTCTGCAAAGCTTCAGCTGAGCTAAGCCCTGTGGGCAGATTTGAGGCCGTCACCCTTGGAGAGGAGCTTTTGCACGGCTTCCAGTCTGTGATGTCAGAGTAATCGAATGACGCAAATCTGCAGAGTCTGCAGAGGATAGCAGGATTCATGCGACAGATTTTGCTTGAGCTGTGTGTCTCCTCTTCACCACTACTGCAAACTATCGTGCGGTTTCTGTGTTTGTTCAGGTGGGTCAATTCCGATTTATGTCCTTAGCCCAGGTGCCTGAAGATTTTGACATGTTAGCCAGCAGATGAAGATGTGTTCCGAACGGGCCCTTCAGGGCGGATGGAGGCCGGCAATTCAACGAGCAGGGAAAGTAAAAAAGAAAAGAGCATAGCCGGAAAAATGGCTACCAGTTGTGAACGCGTCCGTGGGATCTTGTGAGCCCGTGTTATTTAAGAGGGTCTCATGAAAGTTCGTCCCGATTCTCGTTACTTCAAAAGCATCTCCTCTTTAAGTAGTCATTAACCTGCCACCGTTGCAATACAAGACTGCTGAAATCGCTCGACAGCCCAATGACATACCTTGAACATTCGAACACCCACAAAGATACAAAAAGAACAAATGTTGCTGTTCGCAAAGTTGTAAGTCGCACCTAACGATAGACACCCGGCAAGGGACCTTCGGGCCTGCTGACAGCGTGACAACAGCAACGCCTTGGCCTTCCTGGCTCTCGTTCAATTTTGCAGCACCACTGCTGTTGATGTCACCGGACTTGCGCCGCGGGATGCCTACCGTGATAGTTCAGGCAGTTCCGAATGCCTCCAAGTCAGGTGCGACACCACAGTCTGCGCTACAAGCCCCGAAGATGCCCTAGCTGTCGCATCTGAGGGTGTGAGTCTCATCCTGGGCCCGGACTGTGCCGGATGGGACGCAGAAGGCATTAAGGTCGTCCAAGGCACCACATCCTGCCTTCAGGGCCGGCAGCTCTACAGGGGCACCTTGATGGTTTGGCGTGCGTGGAACAACGCCGGAAAGAAGTTCCGGACTACGTTCGTTCCGTGGGAGAATTTCAAGGGTGCCATATGCTCGGGCAAAAAGGACGTTGATTGCATTAAAGGGCCGAAAAATATCCCGGACCCGAACACTGGCCTGTGTGTGCCGTGGGCTTTCTAGATTCATCGAGGCTTCCTTGCGGTTTTATGCTTCGACCAAGCAGGTACTTTCACGAATTTCTGGTCCGGTAAAACATAGCTTCTTATATGAATTTGTTCTTCATCATGTGCCCTTATCACATTCACACTCTATTACCGCATGTTTCTGTTCCTTGATCAAATTATTGTATGGGAGTACTGCTCGCTGTTCTTCGAATCAAAACGTCAAAGAAACAGGTTGCAAGATAGCATGCTGAACTCATACTGCAGGTCTCTCGAGGCGCTCTCTGCACTTTACGGATGACATCCTGTCGACTTCTGGAAGCTGAGTGGGAAGATTGCCTAGAATAGGCTAGCCTCACATTGGAGACACGAGAACAAGACCAAACTCGGACAAGTGGCAAATAGCGACAGAGAGCATTGTGATAAAGGTTTCTCTTTTTTAGATTGGACGCAGTGAGGCAAAATCGGTACGCGAGTCGATGAGGCTGAGACCTTTGACGGGACACCTGACAAAACACCGGCCGGTTAGACGTAAATCGGACCCGGAGCGGGTACATTCGGAGATGTTGAAGCAACTGATTCATAATTCACCGAGCCATTACCTCAACTTCTCTCGCGGTCTTTAGCCTCTATGTGATGTTACTGAGACTTGGGCCTTGACAATTATTCCTCGCTCATAGACCGATCTTCCCTTGCTCCCCACCCCACGGCTCAAAATCGTGTCCCTGCACGCCACATTAAACGTCAGTTCGACCCCGTCATCCTCAAGCTTCGAGTGTCCTGCACTGCTGCGACCAAGACTGAGGCCGTTTCCACCGCTGCGTGAGAGATGTTTGCTATGGCTCTGGTGGCTTCGGGCCCCACCAGTCGCCGAAGGGTCGCCGCTTCGGTCGTCAGGGTAGGGATACGGGCTGTCTCGCAACGACTTAACACAACCCATGCATGAACGGGGAAGCGGCGCAAATGTAGACAAGCAGGCGGAGATGGCTGCCACGGAGGGCTCGAGGCTGGACCAGGCGAATGATGGACCCATCCACCACGTCACGTTGGTGTTCTGGAAAAGGCCATTGAGGTAATAGATTCGCGCTATGCTTGCAACGCATACGCTGCAGTATGAACCAGATTAGTTCATGTAGTTGAAGTGAAAGGGTACCAGAACGAAAAGACTTACAAGCCGCCAAAGCAGCATGATGCCGATAATCGATGATTTGGTTCTCTTATTCATCTGCAGCTCCCAGATGCGGGGCACCGGCACGAAATGAATGACGATGTCGTTGAACATGTTGAAAATCCCGAGAAGCAGGAAGAACAAGCTGACATTGATGCAACTCCCCTCAGCGCCCAAGTACTGGGTCCAGTAGAAGGAAACAGGCCGGCAGGCGCAAGCCATGGTGATCCAGAGAATAAACGGGTATACGCTAGTCAAGCAGACAGCCGTTCAGAACATGATGGAATACAGGCGCCCAAGTCCGGTCTTGGAGTAAAAGATTCGACGATAGAGTAGCAGTATGCTGGCTTTGGTCGAAGTCACGGCTGTGGCGTAAACGTATGGCTCCGCGTAGACGATCTGGTGGGATACAGTTCTTGAGCCGCATGTTCAGAAATACAGGAAAGAATCTCCAGCCGATAAGCTCGGTGTTGCTATATACCTTCAAAGGCGTCACGAACCTGGAGATATCGCTTGCCCAAATGTGTTCGCCGGCGCCGTAGCCTCCCGCTGGAACCTCGTTAGTGAGAGAACTCAAACACCATGTAATGAGGTAGGATGCTGGCCATGCCAATGATGGTAGATCTATACATAGATGGCGGCTGAAGGTTGCGGTAAGGCTGCATTGGAGAGCACGAGAACTTACCCAGAATCGTCATGAAGACAGTTGCGCCACACAAAACCTGAGATGGAGAAAAGCCAAAAAGTCGTCAGCCAGCAATTCTTCATTGAAATATCCTTTGCCGCCGTGGAACGGAGACTTACAACGCTGAGCAGGATAGCGTGGTCATCGTACCAGAGTTTTGCGCCTTTGGCACTGCGGACGCAGAAACGAAGAGCGACTGAAGCGGCAGCCAAGCCAAGAACGATACAAACGGCGATATCATACGACACAGCCAGCTGTTCGTTGAGATCGATGGCCATGGAGGCGTCCCCGAAGATAGCTACGATGCTCGGATCTACCGCCATAGCTAGTGCTGTTTGGAGCGCGCGACTTGCGAGCTATTCTCTGCCAGCAGAAAGAAAGGGGGGGGGGAGTAAAAACTGCCAACTACTTCGTACCAACCTCGGGGGAGAAACGAAAAGTAACCAACACGATACCTTGTGTCTACTTGGAGCAGAGGGATCAACCTTTTGGCCCTTGAGCCTGAAGTTCGTTGGATGGGAACGTGCCGCTTCTGAGTACGCTGGGGATTCAGAGCATGGATCAAACTGCGTCCGACTCCATCAAGTCCGTCCCATGAAGACCAAACTAAGTCCTGATCGACACTGTGCTTCAAATCGAGCGTTAAAGTACCGCACCATGTCATGCAAACGCATGTTCGCATATTCTTTAACCGCACCGGTAAGGATACGTTGATGGAAAGACTCGGTTGGTAATGGGCGGAAAACACGCTACGATAGTTCGGTTATTCCATGAAAGCAAGGATCATTCTGCTATGCCACACTCCCGTACACCTTTTTTCTTTCTTTTTCTTTTCTTTGGAGCCCAAGATTACATATGTACCCCCCTGGCCGAGAGAAATGGAGGCAGTACGGCTCCCTCGGGATAAGCCTTTAGCACTAGTGGATGGTATCCACATTCTTATGCCCTGAATCAGTGAAGTGGGTGTGTGATTATTTGTACGTTGAATTGCTGTTCGATCGTACACGGAGTTGCTGGGCTTTACGAGCCAATTCTTTACCTACAGAATGGCAAGAGACTGCAATTAACGCCATTGTACGATTATGAACCTAGAGACTCCAGCGCCGTTAGACGACAACGCAAGTGACTGCGGAATCAACCTCGATAACCCGGCGGCCCGCAAGTGGATATCTCCACTTGACATTTGATCGCTCGGGTTCTTCAAGGACCCCTGGACCTCTTGACCAATCGTTTTAGTCCATTTTAACTCATTTGCAACCAACGGACAATGAAACGCGCATCCCATCGAACTTCAATGAGCCAGAGCATGCTCCCATGTGCATGCTGAGTATCCACAAAGTGGCTCGACCGTCCTGAAGAATGCGTTCAATCCTCGTAACCGCGGAACACCTTTTCAGTTTGACGGCATTGGAGAGACGATCTTCTGCGGCGGCTTGCTGAAAGCAACCGCAATGCGAGCCTTTCGTATCCCGCGGTAGCTCGCCGGGTCAACACATTGTTAGAAGGACCAGTCGATTTGAGGCTCGGCCATATCAGTACCTAGACGAGGACCTAGGCCCTTCAAAGCCCCACTCCCAATTGCTGGTTTTGAGCATGTGCTGAGAGATACTTGCTTCTTTAATGATGTAGAAATATCATTCCAAGTATCACGATTCGGCAGGGTATGATATGTTTGGGTCGGCAAAAACGGTTGGAGATTCGAAATTACTGGTCGACAACCTAGATGGACTGTGAGTAGTATGCGCAGAGAAAGCCGAGGAAGCTTCATGGTTCCCGTACGCACCCCTGAGTTCCTCATCCTCACCGCAACGAGTTGGTTTGTTGACCAACAGAGAATGATCTCCTGGATCGTACATGCTGCCCCATGCGGAATTGCTAGCGGGGCTGCAGAATATTTAGCAGGTCCAGCCAACGGGTGACATGAGGGTCGGCATTTCCTGGGGCTCCAGAGGGCGAGAACGCGGAAAGTCCTTCAATGGCCCAAACCCTCAAAACCACTACAAATACCCTGCTTATACTCGCATTATGTTCACTTCACTTCAAACCCCTTGCGTGTCTCCTTGATCCTTATCGCTGCCCCTCTAAACCCGAGCCAAGCGCAGCCAGCAAGATGGCATCATCAACGACAGAAGTCACCGTACTCAATGAGGCCCGGAATCTTCCTGAAAAGACTGCCTCGGCAATTGCTGTCACAGAGCTTCCTATCATCATCTCACAACCAGACATTCTGGCTTATATTCCTGCCATCGCTCAGGCAGACCTGGCGCCTCCCCTCCTACCCGTCGAGCAGATCGGTCCTAAGAGATGGATTCGTAGCATCTACCACTTTGAGCTGCCCGAAAACTATGACGCGGAACGCCTCACAAACCTGCTCAAGGTAGCTTACAATGCCATGAAGGCACGTACCCCCATCGCAGGCTGTGAGGTTGTCCCACTGGAGGCCAAGCAGGGCGGCCTCCTGCAACTGCGTCTGTACGGCGATGAGATCGAAGACTTCCTCGCAAAAGACCTCCGTGCCGACGACTCGTTCCCGTCCCTCGCCGAGCTCAAGACCCGCGGCTTCCCATCGTCCGCCCTCGACCCCGCCATCGTCTGTCGGCGTGGCCTCGGTGGTGAGTGGCCCAAGGCAGGCGACCGTCTCAGCATCACCTGGATGCAGGCGAACTTCATCAAGGGCGGCCTGCTTCTCAACATGCTCTTTCTCCACGCCTACGCTGATGGTACAACGATGTACAAGTTCACCGAGATTCTCGCCGAGGAGCTCCGTCGCGCTCAGGGTCTGCCCATTGATAAACCCGCCGAGATCCCCTGGGGAGATAGGGTCAAGATGACAAAGTCCACGGGCCTCAACGCCGGCCGTCCCGAGGATCATGCCGAGTACATCGAGCTTCCCTTCTCGCCGCCCGGACCTCCACCGAAGCTGACATCGCCCATTCACCATGGCCACGTCTTCTACTTCTCCCCGGAGGGCCTTGTTGCGCTCAAGGAAGAGGCATCGCCCGCCAACGCACAGCTCTTCAAGGGACGAGAGGGTATCCCGTCCTTCGTCTCCACCAACGACGCACTCACGGCTCTCATCTGGCGCGCAACCATGTCCGCCCAGCACGCATCCAAATTTCGCCCCGTCGGCGAAGACCCGACCCCCTCCCCCTCGATAATGGGCGTTGCCCTGGACGCCCGTCGCCGGGCCGGTGTTCCCATCCACAAACACACCATCGGAAATATTCTCGGGTTTGCAGCTGCGGTGCTGGACATTCGCGAGGTTGTCTCTGAAGGTTCGCTCGCAGACTTGGCTTTCTGCGTACGCCGTGCCGTTGCCAAAACGGAGGAAACGTATCTCGACGACTTGACGACGCTGGTTGAGAGGCTCGAGGACGTGACGCGGCTGGCACCGACAATGTTTCTCGATATGCTGGGCAACCACATGCTGCAGTCATCGTGGCGCGAGTTTTTCTTTTACGATATCGAATGGGGTACGGCTTTTGGAGACCGGATGTTGGCACTGCGTCCCCCCTCCGTGGGCGTGTGTCACTCGATGCAGATTGTCCTGCCGGATCCCCAGAGAGGTGGTATCGATATGTTTGTTGGCGTTGAGAATGACGCCATGGAGGCTCTGCTGAGTGATCCGTTATGGAGGAAATATGCTCAGGCGCCTGAAGGTCTTTGATTCCTATAAAAACAACAATTGAATGGTGTGAATTGCATTTGATAGTTCTGAGCACTATTGAGTTAATTGCTTTAGTGAAGCGTCAACCACGGAGAAACCAACAAGGCCGCGAAACTTTGGAACGGGCCTTGTTGTTTACGAGGCAGAAAGCCCAGTTCTATGCCTTCAAGTCTCCGAAGTGTCTCGGATATTATCGAATAAGAGATTCTGCATACTGAAGCAGTTTGAACTTGGTCCGAAATGAGGCTATTCGCTATCCACCCCGAATGTAACAACGAGAAACAAAGGGGGTTACCTCGAGTCGATCAATGCTCCAAAGCCTAAGCACAGGTGGCATAATACTTCTCAGCTCTCATGAGTTTAGAGTCGTCAAGCTCACCACAGTGCACATGAGGAAAGCAAAGTAACATTGTCAGCATTAGATGCCAGTCGACATCCGCCTCTTCGTGATCTCAAGCGAGATGGCGTCCAGCATTGATAGCTGCGTGTATGATAAAAACATCGCATGTCATCAAAAAGTATACCTGCGCGAAACTCGATTTCTGCCCGTGATCCTTATACCAACTGTACCCTTTCGAAGCGCGGAAGAGTATGCTGGGTTGCCAGCAAGCCAGAAAGTCCGCCGCGTAATTTTCCTTGTGCCGGCAGCATTATCTGAGGCTCGGAGAGAAAACGAAGAAAAACCCCTGTTGTCGAAGCTGACCTAGGAGTCCGACAGAATGACGTGGCGAGTCTAATGCCCACGTCGGGTAACTTGCAGTCAGACTCGTCACCGTCGCTCTGAGAGTATTGCCCCCCTCCTTCCGGTGTACTGCCAGCAGAATAGGGGCCAAGGGTGACGACTAGTCTTCGTCTTGGGTATTTTACTGTTCACTCCGAGCGACTGGCCCTCACAAGAAGAAGAGGGTCCCAGGAAGAGCGGAGCGGCGGCGGTTGATGTGCTGCTCCTACGACAGAAATCGAATTTCAACAACTATTTGCTCCTGCACAGACTCCCTCTGATACCGAAGAAAGTGGTATGTTACCTGAAAAACAATCATGTGTCATACATTGCGTGAAAACTTCCCAACCGTTCATTACTTGCCCGGGCCATTTGGGGCGTCGTTGCAGAGTACAGATCTCAGGAGTATACAGCACGCGCCCAAAGCAAGTGATTCTTTAGCTTCGTTTTAGTTAGCCGTAGCCAACTGTCCCGACCATAAGACTTGGAGTTGGCCGCTAGAACCTACAGTCGTTTTGATCGATAGGTCCGGTCATTGAATCTGACAACTGGTATTCATCATTTGTTTATCCCCTCTAGGGTGCCTCGTCAGACGTCTAGACTCGTCCTTGACCTGCCTTGTGCGCAACAAATTCGAGCGAGACAAAGGACAGTAGCAGCTGTTTTAAATATTCAAGAACATCACCGATACCATCCAACAGAGCCTCAGATGCACCCTTCGCCTAGCCTCCTAATTCCCCCACCCCGCATGACCGCAAACGGACCCGGCGTACCAAGTCCGGCCACGATCTCATAGCACATCACCCGAGTCCGCGGCAGAGAAGGCACAACAATAAGGTTCTGACAGAGCGATGGCGGCGCCCCTCCGTGCCCCTCAATGCTGCACGTCTCGTGTAGCATAAGCCCGCTTGTGCGGGGAATGCTGTCAGGGGGAACGAGCACCCTAGCCAATCAACGCTCTTGGAGGGTTGAGCGAAGACTTGAAGAGAGCTCTCCACATAAGCGACAAACGTGTGCGAGCCGGGGTGCCGTACTGTGGAACAGCATAATGACTCTCAAGTTTATTCCTCCCTCCATGTCGTCGTTCTTTTTGAGATGATTGATGGCGGTAACGGAGACACTCGATGACACCACTTTGACGCATTTAAACCTTGCGCTAGGTACGTGAATCGGTTAGAATACGAATAAGAGATATTCGGGGAGTTGGTGAAGCCCGGGTAGAGGACTGCCGTTACATTTGAATGGTGGGGCTCTGGAACTCCCACCCCCTTTGAAGCCGGCGGTCGTGTGTCGGCCTCGGCTGCCCCTTCACTTCACCACCGATGAATTCAAATTGAGATTGAGCCTGGGCCTGCGAAATGACATTTGAGCGCAAGGACAGGACCGGTGAAGTGGGGTGCTCTAAGACTCTCCAGAAAATGAGTTTTTAGCGCATTGATCGGCTTGAAATTCAGATGCGACTCGGAAGAAGCTCATCTTCTAAGGAGGCCCAGCATAAAAAGCCTTCCGGCCCCCTCCTGTACGTTGCGTCATGGAAACAAGCTTCTTCTCCAACTGCACCTTCACTCGGCGCCCGTGCTGCTAGTAGCTTCAGATCGTGCGGATATCTCGAGCGCATTCGACATTGGGATTTCATACGAGCGAGGCTTCAACCGAGCATTTCGACCAACATGGTACTGGAATCATGGACGACCAAGATAGTCCTCGGCCTGGCGACCACTCTGCTGTTGTACCTGTGGAAGATCAACCGCGCCATGTCGACCACCCATCCCGAGGCTCTGCGGATTTCGCCGGATCGATGGACGCCCGAGAGAATCAAGCGCACTTTTGAGCAGATGGAGAAACAGCCCATCGACTGGACGCCGCATTTGCCGCCCAAACTGGACCGGCGTTACATCGTCGTCGGGGGTTCAGGTACGCTTTTCATTAATCAACGCCTTGTGACAGCTTGCTGACCATTGATGGTGTGCAGGTTTGGTTGGGGGTCAGCTCGTCATCCAGCTAATCGCACGTGGCCACCCTCCTGAGGCCATTCGCATCATCGACTTCCGCAAGCCTGGACGCGATGATATGAGCGAGGGTCCCGTGGCGAGGGTCGACTTTACCCAAGCCGACATCTCCTCAGAGTCGGCAACATCTGCCGCCTTCGCGAAACCCTGGCCCCAGTCCGTGTCACAACTCCCGTTGACCGTCTTTCACACCGCCGCCGTCATCCGCCCTTCGGAGCGTAGTCCGTTGGTCTACGACCGCTGCTCTCGCGTCAACACAACCGGAACTGCCCACGTCGTCGCCGCTGCCAAAGCTGCCAGCGCTGACGTCCTCGTCTTCACCTCGTCTTGCAGCGTGGCGCTCAGGCCTGTCAAATTCTTCAACGCGCTTTGGAAACAATGGCCAACAGACTTTTTCCAGGTCCTGGACGAGGCCGATTTCAAGAAGCCACTGAGGTCCCATGAGGGATTCTTTGCCAACTACGCCAAGTCAAAAGCCGAGGCAGAGCGCCTTGTCTGCAGCGCCAACACCATACCGAAGGATCCCTTGCAGGCAGGCGGCTTCCGTACCGGGGCCATTAGGCCGGGAAACGCCATTTACGGGCACAAGGACGATTATCTTGTTGGTGCAACGGTGCGCATGGCCAGTTTCCCGACCTTCACCGCGCCCTTCATGCAGAATTGGGTGCATGGGGGCAACGTGGCTTTGGCCCATCTGCAATATGAGGCGGCTCTTCTCGGCCCACACGCGCACAACGTGGCTGCGAGGCCATTCTTGGTAACGGATGCAGGTCCGCCTCCGGTGTTTAAGGATTTCTACATGCTGGTCAAGTCGATCAGTGTGACGCCCTTCCACGTGCAGTATCCACCGCCGCTGCTCTTGCTACTCCTGGCACACTGCATAGAGGCTTATTGCTTGTTGCTCTGGCGCGTGCCGGTGTTGCAAAAGCTTTTCTCGGAACCTGAGTTGCCCTTATACATGCTGCAGCCAGCCAGCGTAGCCGGTTCTATTAACGCCATAATCAACGACTCTGACGCGCGTAAGAGGGTGGAAGATGGTGGGTTAGGATATCAAGCCAAGTGCACAACTATGGAAGGTTTGTGTATGCAATTAGGTGCGTGGAATCGTTGGGTGAGGAGTGGAGGTGAGAAAGTGAGGAGCGAGAAGGGCATGGTACAAGACGTGCGCGAAGTCGGAGCAGAGCCTGTTGCGACAAGAGCCTAAAACATGAACTCGTGAAATACGAGTAGCAGAGTCATGCAGTCGGTCAACTGCTGGAGATACCTTCTTTAGCGTCGGTTCGTGGTGTTTCGAGTACATATTATCTGCGACAATAGCCATTGGGCTGGTGAGTCAAGTCCTTGCTGGTCTTATCCATAGATGTAGAGGGCGTCGTAAAGCAGATCCAAACTTGTCCAAACGTCGCCGCAGCAAGTTCGCAATGCTGGTGTATTGAAGGTTGACAATTCCACCTATTGAGTGCGGTTGTTGTTGGCAGGACGACAGATGACGTTTCGGTGCGGCGCGGAGATCCGGAACCTGGATCCTCGTCCGGTCCCCACAACCCCGGGTTGCCAAGTTGGCGGCGTTGGGGGCGGACGCATGGCGTTCCGAAGATCCTTTCTTGTTCCTGGACGATGGACTTTGCTAAAATGCCATGGCGAAAACAAGTTTGCGTATTCACAGGCGAGCTCGGTTCATTGATTTCCCGCGAAACGGACCAGGCTGAAAATGCCCGATAAGCTGAGCCAGTCATCAGAAGCTGGGGGTAAAAAAATATTATGGTGGCAAGATGCTAATTGATGTGTTCGTAAGCTTGGTGGCGGGGTCATACCGGCGGCACAGACAAGCAAAGCTCGTGTCGGCAGCTTGATGTTGGTCTAGGCCAACTCAGCAAACAGCATCTGACAACACTGCAGGAGAAATGCACATGCATGGCTCGGGGTGGCTGGTGAGGGTGTGTGATGCGACGAATGCAACTGGATGATGCGGAGAATCTGCATGGCCGTACAGACGCCACGGATGGTTGGATACGATGCCGGCTCGATAGAGCCGGACCGACTTGGCGGATTGGTCGCGTCCGACAGGAATTCAACGTTGGACCAACGTTGGATAATGGACGGTGGAGGTCGAACAAAGAAACGCTTAGTTGTTGAGCGTTCTCCCGACGCAGAAAAGCCAGATGTCGCTGCCGTAAGGACACAGATTAGGAAGTCGATTACAAGTCCATTCTCGGACGATTTTACAGGACCATCCCCCTCCCCCATGTCCCAGGTGCCCACGGAGCTAGCAGCTGTTGATGACGATGACCAAAACTGGGCATGCAATTGGTCATGGTGATTGGACAGCATGCCCGAGGTCAGCCCCACGCCCAAGATCGTGGGAGGCAGCTTACTCGCAGTACAGTGGTGTGCCACAGGTTCCAGGTGGTGGCACTCAGGGCCGGTACAACCACAACAGCATGCTTGGGTCTTATAGCGGCCGCTGTGCGACTCGCCGATTGGAGAGTCCTGTAGTCTTTGGTACCCGCCCCGGTTTTCTGAGCGGCGAGTTGCAAGGCGGCCTCTCTGCGCCGCAATTGTCGGTTAGCAACTTCCGCTCCAGCCGGGCTTGCTGCAACATGCTCCACGATAAGGTGCAACATGGATTTGTAAGGCCAGCGGGACAGGGTATTAAACTGGGGCCGGGTTCGACCGAAAGCCATCAGAGGTTGGGCGTCTCAAGGCCAATGACATCTGCCATACGATGACCAAATGCTGGGCCCAACAGTGATGGAAAAAGACGTTTCGTACGCAAGAGGGTTCGAAAACAGAAACAGGCCGTCGTACATGATTGCGGCAGGAAGCCGGTGAGCATGGTGCCAACTCTTCGACGCCAAGAAGAGACGACACGACACTATGCGAGAGGGGCAGGAGAAGGCATGTTTGTTTCGGAAGATGAGACGTCGTGAAGGACGCAAATGACACCCTACCGAGGTACTGGAGAAGGAGTTGTAGGTTGATGCTGTTGATGACGATTGCTTGACCGGACCAGACTGTGAACGGCGCATTAGTACGGATAGGGACTGCGGAGAAGATGCCGCTGGTGGGTTGGTCGCAATCTGTTGGGTGCGCCTTGAAATCGCTGAAAATCTGAGACCCCATGGCAGATGCAGATTGACGGAGGACCAAGAGAACAGGAAAGCGAATGGAACGGCTGCTAGAGCGGGATGGATTGTGTCCAGTTGATTGGCGATAGATGCCCATGTCTCCATAAAATCTGCGGGTACCTAGGTGCAGGCTACAAGTCTCCACGGACTCACGGCAACAGCCAAGCTGCATATCTGTGGCTGGTGTTCCTGACGAGCTAGTCTAGTTTAAGAATGGTGCTGTCTCTGCAGACCGAGTCGCGGAGGAGCTTGAGGAGTCAGAAGGAAGGAAAGAATGGTGGAAGGTGGAGCTTTGTTGGGCAACGTTAGTCGGAGATGAAAGCCTGGGCCTGCAAAGTCGATGGAGGCGCTGGGAGCGCGTTTTTCCCTTTCTTTTGTCCCGTTCTCTTTCAATCTCTCGTCCTCGCTGTCGGGTGAGACAGGTAGGAATGTGACTGCAATGGCACTTGGCGCCGCGACCATCGAGTGGTCAATGGACACACCACGTGCCGCTACCATCCTCTTTCACCGCGACTGGCAGCGGCAGAGCTCATCGGTGTTTCCTAGAAAGGGACGAAAAATCGAAGGTCAAGAAACCAATTCGGTTCGACAGCCTGAAGTTTCTGGGTGTCATAAATAAGGGGGAGGGGGTGAACACTTAGCTTGGCATAAATAAATAAAAAGCCCGGCGGCAGTGGCTCTTGTGGGCGACTGCCGGTTCGTGTCTGGATTAATTATGGAAGAGAACGGAAAAGATGCGACGACGCGGATGAGGCCATCACGAGGGGCCGACGAAAGTTTCAGTATCCAAGGTCTGAAGCGACCAGGACCAGGTACGATGACCAGGGCAGCCAATGCCTGCTCATCAACGGACAGCCCACCGCGGCGTCCCCTTTGCAGTTGACGCCGTTATGACACTGGCTACAACGTGTAAGTGTGAGAGATTGCGCTGCAAGATTGGCTCACAATCTAACCACATCAAACTCGCGGGATGGCGCTGTCTTAGCTTTTCTTGGGGTGCTTGGGATGAGAAGATGCGATGCACCTGTCTTCACTGCCCGGTTAGCGTTCCTATCTTGCTTGAGGCTATTGTTTACGTACCGCCCTAGTCAGGCGGTTGAAGACCCGCCCCTGCCGATAACAGAAAATCATGGGCCGTCTGTGCGAATTGGGCTGGCGCCTCGGTGTCGGGTCGCTCTCACCGGGAAGGAAATCAACAGCACTTTGATGGAAATTCTCGACGGAGATACGGCGGTACGCTGGAGAAGCCACGCTAATACGACGCTAGGAGAGGACCTTCCTGGTCGTTTTTTCCCCTCTCCCCCACTGCGACCCGACGGTGCGTGGATATGATGGGTGGACCCCAGCCACACCCACACATACATACCCCTTGTCTGTGTGGGAAGGAGCCAAGACCGGCAACCTGCGACTGCCTTAGACACGCACACGACGGCGGGCATCGTGGGAAGGGAAGGAAAGCGAGGGAACGAAAAAAACACCGCGGCCGGCCAGGTACCGCAATCAAACCGTGCCTTGCCTGTCTTTGGACGTTCGCAAAAGGGAAAGTGCGGTTTCTGTTATTCTACCAGCCAGCCACCCTTGCAATTGCCCACTGGCACCCGCACTTTCACACTCCCTCCTCACACTTTTTTTCTCCCCCCCCATTGCGCTTACCGCATTCATGGCAAGTGTGCGGCGGGAGACAGAGACGTGGGAACCACACCTGCCCGTTGCCGTTGCTGCATGCTTGCCTCATAACAATAAAACCACATCGTTGCCCGCGTCGCCCACTTGGTTTGACCTCACTTCTTCTCTTTTCCCGTCCACCGTCCGTCAAACATCACCAGGAAGCAGAACAGGCACAACATCTTCACAACGCCGTCTACGATACCTTGGAACTCAGTATTGCTTGATTGATCGTCAGACACTCCTCTGTCCCCCTCCAACCGCCTAAGAACAACACCACCCACCCGCCAACATGCGTACTTCTTTTGCCGTCCTGGCCCTCTCGGCCGCCGCTGCTGTCTCTGCCCAGCGCAAGGTCTACTCCGCTGCCGACATCAACGTCAACAGTATCACGGTCAACAAGAGAGGTGAGTCAATTGAACTTGCGCCCTCATCGTCGCCATACCCGATATTGCCGTACGCTGCACTGCAGGAGCACCAAGCTAACATTTTCTCTCCCAGCCCAATGGTGTGTCGCCGAGCGCAACACTTGCAAGGTCCTTTGCCAGCCCAACCCCACGACCAACGACTGCGACTCGGTAAGATCCTCTCCCGTTCCCTAACATCAGAGCGCTAGCCACTTGGTTCTTCGCGCTCTACACCATACCCTGTCGCGAAAATGCCCGATGTTCATGCCAGTGCTGACTCCACTCGACAGACCACCCTTGAGTACTCGTGCCTCTGCCCGAACGGCTCCGCCCCTGGTCTCGAGTACTACGACCAGACAATGCCAACTTTCATCTGCAAGCAAGCTTTCGAGGACTGCATCGCGGCCAACGTCGGCGACAAGAACGGCCAGGACAACTGCACCGAGACCATCTGGTCTCAGTGTGGTGACATCAACGCCCAGGCTAATGAGGCTTCCGGTACCACCACCACCTCGGCCTCGGCCTCCGCCACGAACGCTCCCACTGGAACTGGCAGCGCCAATGCCGGCGCTACCACGGCTCCCAGCAGCTCCAGCTCGTCTGCCTGGGCAGCCCCGACTGCCAACCCTGCCCGCTACGGTAACGCTGCTGCCGTTGCTGCCATCGGTCTTTTCGCCTACATGCTCTAGATGTCTGCCCACTAAACTGCGGCCAACCAGGGTCGTGGTTGCTTCCTGCGATGGCATGAGGAGCAACTGCGAACTCGAAGCGGCCCTTCACTTCTCTGTATTCACCTTCACTACTACCCGATCCCGCGTGCCTCCCGCGCGGCCCTAATTTTTGACGAGGAATATGTGGAATTACGCGATGGAGACGATGGATATTCCCACCCGTATGGCATTTTGAAGTTTGAGGAGGAGTCACTGCGTTACAGGGGATGGTTGATGTCACCCCATGTTGCTTTTGCTTTGCATTTTGCGTTTTAGGCATGATTGAGGACAATCAAGACGACATCAAAGAAACTAAGAATTGATTCCCCCAAACCCCTGCCCGCCTTTGCGTCCGGTCTTCGACCCTTGTGCTGGCATAGTTCATCCAACAATGGGACTGAGACAGCTTGTGGTACCTGCTCATCGGTATGCCCCATGCCCTCGGTCTCAGTTGGTAGCTCTTCACTGACAGCTGTTCTAATAGCCATGGACAGCAAACAGGGTCAAAGAACATAAGACGCTGGCGGCCATTGTTTTACACTTTGGCTGTTCCTCTAGAGGCAAAGCTTCATTGGTGACATCACGCATTGTCTTTCCGTGGTTCACGACGCTTCAGTCACAGTTGCCGACTAATGATGGCAGTATATATCTCGGTCCCCCGTCGTCGACCAGATCGACAGCTCGACTCTGACGTATACTCTAGCAAGCAACTTGAACGATATTGCATCATTGACGGATCGTACATACACCCCACACCCACCACATTATCCGACTCAAACTCACCTGTAAATCAATCGTACCCCAAAGCTCGCCATGAGTAGCCTCAAGAAGCCTACCACGCCTCCCCGGGTGTCTTTCGGTGTAGAACTCGAATTCTTCGTCGCCTTTATCCTCGAAGGGCAGCCCGACCCTGATGCGGACATTAAGCATCAGTTGCAGCCGCTAATCACTGTTCCAGTGGATTGGGAAAGAACCGCAGCACATGGCCGTAGGGACGGTGATCCGCGGAGGATATACGAGCCGGAGACGGAATACGTGTACGGCCACATCGAACATGCTCTGGCCGATGCAGGTCTGCCCGTAATGAGCGGCAAAGAAAAGTACGGTAAGCCCGGTTCGACCCAAGCTGTTCATGGTGAAGAGGTCATGTCGTCGTTCCGGGTTGTAGCGGACGTGTCCCTACAAGCCGATCACGTCGACGGCTACCACTGGCAGCGGGTCGAGTTAAACTCCCCGGCCATGTACGACATGGCCCTATCCTATGACATGCTTCGGGTCGCGGTAAGTGTGATTACTACCGGTTTTCGATGTCGCGTAAACCCCAGTTGCGGTTTTCATGTCCATGTGGGCGCTGGACCGACGCAGAGAATCGATTCCAGAACGCTGCGACAGTTCGCGGCGCTGTTGTGGGCGGCTGATCCTGTCATCAGCAGACTCCACCCCCCTTGGCGTTCTGCCATTCCCTATAGCCAATCTAGTCGAGTGAACGAGATCACGGATCTCGGGATGGGCCGAGGCCCGGCGGATGTCATGCTTGATAAGCTCGCTGTCCAGGATGATAACAGTACCGAATACGGGGGCTTATATGCCGCTTCATCGTACGTGAGGCACACGGCTGCGTTGGATCCGGCCCAGTTCAAGAAGGCGAAGGCTCTCGGGAGAGATCGCTGGCTTGGTGAGTCGATTGAGGTAGACGTGAGCCCAGATGTGATGACGCTCGAGATAGAGCTGGACCAGGAAGATGACCTGGCACTTCTTCAAGGGGAGCCGTGGCAACATCAGCAGTCCGTACCCGAGATCAAAGAGACCGCAAGTTCCGGCCGTGATGAGGCCTCTCAATTCGGATTTCCTGCGTTCGCCTACCAAGCCCCGGTGGCGATGCCGAGAAACTACCGCAGCCACACCTCCGACGTCTTCGTCCCACCCCGCCCCCGCCCGCCGCCGATCGCCCGCCGCTACCCTCGTATCCCCGGCACGATGCGAAGGGACATCCGCGAGGACAGAAACTTCCTCGAGGGGTATCTCATGGGTTCCGGAGGTAACGTCGACGACCCTCACCCTAGGGTACCGCCGGCTCGATGGGACGTCATGTCCGGGGTCCGGGACCTCTTGGGAGCCGACCTGACAGTCGCCCAGGTCGGGGAGCTCATGAGGCACAAGTCGTTCCCAAAGAAGATCAACTACAAGCTCGACGCGTACAATCTCGTCAATGTCAACGCCCAGGGCCCGAGGAGGGAAGACGGGACACCAGAGAGGACCGCCTACCGGCACACCACCAAGATGAACACGGTCGAATTCCGCGAGGCGGCGGGTTCGCTCGACATGCAGTGGATCGCGACGTGGGCGCGCATTTGCTGCCGGCTGCTTGAGTGGAGCCGGGATGCAGCGCCGGCGGAGTTTCTATGCGTGATCCGCCTGCTGGCGTGGGCGCAGGAGGAGGAGGGCGCGCAGTACGACGTCGTGGACTTTTTGATCGACCTGGGGTTACTGACAGAGGCGCGGTTCTGCGAGGAGAGACTGAGGAAGGGGGATGCGGCGTGGTGGGAGTGTTTGAACCTGGGCAGGCCCGAAGGAATTGATGTGGACGGGTCCTCGTGGCCGGAACCCGAAGACGATGACGACTTTGCTTTGTCTCACGGTGGTAGCGGGATGGCGAATCAGGGCGTCACTGGAGGCTGGTGGGATGAGGGTGAGTACCAGGGCGTTGGCGACGAATGGGACGATGATGCACGGCTGGGGGTTGCCGTGGGTGGCTGGGATGAAGGCGAGGGTGAGTACCGAGGTGTTGGTGGTGGGTGGGATGACGAGGAGGAGTTGCAGCCGCCTTACGATCAGGAAATGCTGCAGGAGCCTTTTGAGCTTGATGCTCAGGACACTCAGGTCTATCCGGGTGGCTGCATCACACCTGGCGCTGCTACCGGTGGTGCTTTTGCAAGCGGCGCTCCTGAGACGTCACCTGACGACAGCGGTGTGACGCAAGGTGAGTCGGCCGAGGCGCGGACCCGCCCGAGCATGAGGACGAGCCGAATTACAATTGAATGTGTACTAATTGCAAACGGTAGGCTTGGTCGAGGTTTGTAATTCCATATCGGAGTATGTCTTGGTCGAGAAGGGGTCTTCTGAGAAAAAGGCCGTGACAGAGGATGGCTTTGAGTTTGTGGACCGTGAAGAATGAGTTTGGAGCTTAGGGTTTTTGAGCGAGCGGTGAGAGATTATTGATTCGAGGTGTTTGACAAAGGCATCGCTACTTCTGTGGCCGTTGTGTTGTGATCATGATAAAGGATGCTAAGTTGAGATGTGAGGTGGCCCAGAGATTCTGCCACAGTCTGTCGAGAAATGACCAATGCCTGTCGATTCAGCCTTGGACATTGAGATGGTAACGAGGAGTGGGAATGCTATCGTCAACTCTCAGCTCTTCCCTCACGGCCACATCCGGCCAAGGACACGGGTCTCAGCGAAGGGGTCAACAACCCAGGAGATCATCTTCAATGGCTACACTCGGCGAATTCGAAGATACCAGCACGCAAGGAGCAACGGCCTACCGTGAGCCTTCAATCTGATCTACTACGCTACTCATAAAGATGGCAATAGCATCGAAGCCGCAGCGGTCACCGCCGCAGGTGACGGCCACCTCCTTGACAGATTGATAGCCCTCGACTCCCGGCACCTTATTATCCCTTTGATCACGTGTTGGCCGTTCCTCGAGGTACAGTTCCCGGTTATGTAGCGCCCCGGATCGACGGAGCCTCCTCCTCGGATGCTCCACCGTCGACAATCGGGGGGAAACGCGAAGCCATCGTTCGCGTTGTGGACTTCTTGGTAAATTTTGTCCCAGTGAACAACCACACTAGACTAGGGCTCTGCAAAGTCGGAGCTTCCACAATGTTCGAGGTCTCGATGGACCAGGGCCCGAGTTTCAAATGGCGTTGTCCACGCTGAGCCGGACCAGGGTTATTGTTGAAGATCGCTGAACAAAGCGAAAGATCGGGCCGCGGCCCGCTGTCGAATGTCACCGAGACTCTATTAAAGATCGGGATCATTCGCTAGTCAAGTAACTCAACGTCACTCTCTCTACCTATAGTACTCTAGACTAGGAACTAACCACCAGGGCAGAATCCTAACCCGTCCTATACGTCGCGGCGTCTTACCCTCGCCCCGGCATGGCTTCCCAAGTAGCACCCCCGCCCGTCCCGTCGATCTTGGATCGCCTCGCCTTCCTCCCTGTCGAACTACAACACCAGGTCCTCTCCGAGTTCCTCGCGGTAAGTAGCCCCTGCGCCTTGGCGCTCTTCGTCCCAGACTGGGGCATCTGCGCGCACGCCGCGGACCCCATCAACGACATCTACGACTTGCAACGGATCGACGTCTACACCAGAGGCGCAGGCGGCGCGGTAGGTAAGTTCGAGACCAGAGCGAGGCACGACGACGACAGCCACGTGTCGTTCCCGTTGATAAAGCAGGCAGGTCCGGACGACTCGAGCGCGCTAGTGGAGGAGCTTGCGTGGAAGTTCCCTGCGGCAATGGAGTGGGCTCTACGAGACCTCGGACGCAACGGGCTGCGGTGTTTCGAGCAGCTCTGGTCAGGAGGCCCGGAGGGTGAGACGAGTAAGTGCGTGTCCGGCGGGGCCTTGGTATTTCGCGAACGCGGCCGGACGGCTCGCGGGGTCGCGCCGACGGTCCCAACGCCGGACCGACTCCGGCGATTGGCGAGCTGCCGCGGCATTTGATGTTCAACGGGTTCCCGAGAGACCCCTGGCACCAGCTCCGCCTGCGAAGGAACGCCCTCACTAGGCTCCGGCTCGAGATGAAACTCTTCGTCGAACAGGGCCCGGAGTTGCTCGCCGTCGAATGGAGCGCCCTGACGCGGCTCGAGACACTCTTCCTCGATCTGCGCGCGTACGGCCGGGGGCGGCCGGACGAGGACAGCGTGCGGCGCGGCGCGGCCGAGATGGGATGTCTCCGGCTCGATTGCCTCGTGGTCGCGGGTCTGAGAAGCGGAAAGGGGTACGCCAGACCCCCCGGTTGGCAGTCGTGCGAGTGGGAGACGGACGAGAAAGAGGTCGATGGCCGGTTGAATTGGGTCAAGGTGTTTTGCGG
Source organism: Colletotrichum coccodes (assembly GCA_020466075.1). Lineage (NCBI taxonomy): Eukaryota > Fungi > Ascomycota > Sordariomycetes > Glomerellales > Glomerellaceae > Colletotrichum > Colletotrichum coccodes. The sequence continues at coordinate 2,530 of JAIMZG010000199.1, read as the reverse complement.
GGCGGTGAAGGAGGGCGGGAGGCTGGTGTTTGCCGATCGACGGATGCTGGATATCAGTTGGGAGGATTGGAGGACGAGGGCGGAGAGAGAGGGGATGCTGCCCGGGGTTGATGAGGCGGTAGTCGGGGGATCTGGGGATGCGGCGTATCTGAAGCATGTTGATAAGGTGCTGGGTGAAGGTAGGTAAATTCTATACACCGCTGACGTGCGTCTAATGGGCCCCCGTTAGACTTGTTGATCGTCCAAGCTTTCTAGTCTCCGTTGGCGGAAAGCTTCTCAACGTCGCTCATCGGGCCCCCTCCCGTAGGAGACGTAGAATCTTTCCATTCCTATCTGACAAGAACTATTTATTCCCTTTGCCTGCCTTGCACCTCGAAACCACCTCGCTTCTCGGCGCACCGACGCAGTTGCGCCTTTACCCTAGGGGTTTGTCTGATGCTACAACTATTGATCCGGCAGCTCCCGTCTGACGCGACGAGAGAGAGCGGCGTCCAGTTCGTACGATGACTCCTCCTGCGCCTGTAACAGCCCATGCAGTGTTGGTGACAAGGGCGCACAGGTAACCCCACTGGCTGTGACCGGCTACTGTGACAGCCGGTCTCGCGACATCGCCGCGTCACCCGGACCCTCGACGACTCCGCCATCGACCCAGTGGATTCGCTGTGCCGCGAATCGTTGCAACGACGGACCGAATCCCTGGCCCGCGTCCTCTTCAAGCCCTCGGTTAGCTCATCGCTAGGCCTCACCGAAGGAGGGCAACTCTTACAAGCAATCTGTCTTGCAGAGACGTATGACGGCGTTTCCTAAGCCTGCGGAGGCGTCGTCCTCAGAACGACTCATCCCAGACCTGACGTGTTTGAATCCCTCCACAGCCGGCCGGGATTCACTCCTCCTCATTCTCAGCCTCGTCCGCCAAGACGCGCATCCGCGAGGCCTCCTCCTCGGAGTCGCCCGGGGGCGGCTTGTTGGGCTTGATACCCTCCATCTGGAGGTAGCGCACCAGCGTCTTTGTCGCGCAGGTGACGCCGGCCTCGCGCTTGAGCTCGGCGTACGACACGTCGGGCTTCTCCTTGAGGACGCGCAGGAGCGTCTTGACGTCCCTGTCGGACAGGATGCGAGGGCGGCCCGGGCGCGGGCGGTCGCGGCCGGCCTGCTGGAGGCGATAGCGCGTGACGATGCCCTTGATGGAGGAGACGGGGACCTCCTCCTTGAGCGAGATCTCCTTGAGGGACATGCCGAGCTCCGAGAGGACCGCGATGCGGGCGCGCTTCTCCGGGGAGTACTGCGGCTTGCGGGGTTTGGGCTCCAGGGCGGCGCGGCGAGGCATGTTGGTCTGTGCTGGCGTGGAATGAGCGGTGTGAGAGAGGGAGCGGGGGAGGATAAAAGCAGGAGGAAAGCAGAGCGCTGTCGCTGAAAGAAAGGGGTGAGTGAGTTGAGAGAGGGGGGGGGAGGGAGGCTGGCGAGATGAGTTTTGGAGGTGAGAGGACGAGCGCGATGTTCAAATTTTCGTTTTTTTCTTTCTCGCGGTCCCGGTGGCCGGTCCACTTTCTCGGGGTGGATCAGGGGTGTTGCATTCGGGGTAGTGGATACGAGGGCTGTCGGGCGGGTCGCGCTTGTCTGCCTGTCTGGGGAGGCCACAGAGCGGTGTTTGTGTCTGGTATCGCGTGAATAAGAAACTTGGGCAGTGGGACGCGATAGTAACAAGTTTCCACCGAGGTTTTGCAACATCCACCGCGACTTCAGCCTTCTTGTTCCCGAGGGGCATCTGATCTCTCTTGTACAATGGACTTGGCGGTGAGACACGGTCGCGGACCAGTTCGGGACAACTCGGCTAAACTCCGTATCAACTCCCGACCGCACCCATCTCCCCGCGATAACTCTAATCCCGTCGCGTCAACCACTTTCTCCTCCGACGTCATCTGTGAATGGCGAATGGCCGCCGACCCGCCAGCCTCGCGTATGAAATCTCGCCCACGGTCTGGAGCGTTGAAGCGTGGCCTGGTGACAAAATCGCTGGCGCCCCTACGAATACCCCGTCGGCCACCTTTGGCAGCCGGGAGCAGGGGTCCCCGCTTCGTAGGTATCCTCGAATGCCAGCCACCACTCAGAACACGCCTTTTTGACGGCATCCCGCATCTTCATACTGGTCCATGGTCCTTCGGGTTTGCACTCATTTCGGCGTCCGAAATGGTCCCCTCGGATGTTGAGACATTGCCAGAGGAGAAGAACCTGCTTCGGCCCCAACACGATCACCACGTCGAATTTTCCCGCACGCGATCCTGGACCAGCGTCGACGGGCAAGCCGCAAAAGGCGGATGTGTGTCGAATGTTTGAAAATTGCGAATTGAAAGGTTGTGCTGGTGTGCGTCTACCTCACCTTGCTTCTTCTCTCCAATTCCTTCTTTGATTCCCTTGCTTCTGCTGTTTCGCTCCTTTCGCTCCGTAAACGGTTTCTTTTTTTTTTCTCTTTTTTTTTTTTGCGATGCCCCTGAGGCGATGCAACCCCTGGTCGACTAGGGTACGACATTGA
>JAIMZG010000198.1:0-22456 GCA_020466075.1 Colletotrichum coccodes | reverse complement strand
CCCCCCCCCTTTCCCCAACGTGGGCGCTTGCGCGACGGGGCCACGTCCCGCTCATCGTACGAGTATCATCTCAACGTGGACCCCGCGGCCACGCAAATCTTTTCCGTGAAAGATTGAGATCCCGGGGCAAGAAGAGGAGGGGGGACAACGCAAGATTTCGACCTTCACGAGAGGTCCGGGGTCAGTTGGTACGGGGAATCAAAGGCGGTAGTTTGCAAAGGCCTTTTGCGAGGCGTGGTTGGTGGTGGCGTGACGGCGTCAAACTCCGGCACGGTGGCATAGCTGAGATCACCTTGACAAGAAGCATGCCGCGAGGGTGCAGGACGACCCTGAGAATCCAACCGCCACGGGGGAGCCTGACAAACTTTTGTCCAAATTTCGGGATTACCCCGAGATATACGGCGCGGCACGAATCAGCACTGCGTAGGGAGAGGGACGCGTCCTCAACCGAAGCTAAGAGGAATCCAAAGAGGTCCGCAGAAGATGGCAGAATTTTTCCAATCCCCTCATTCCGAAGGAGGAAGAGGAGGAGTCCCGCCGAGTCTGCAATGGTATTCACGAGCAAGTCGCATCGTGGCCGACGGCCGCTTACTGGGATGCCTCGCCGGTGGTGGAACAAAGGGTCTAGGCCACGGGCACGTCGAGACTCTTAATTAACGCCCCACCGGTTCGGTCTGCATCAGGCTAGCGGCCCACAGGCGCTCCGAGGCCGATGACTAACCTACGACAAGAGTTCAAGACACCAGGGCCTCACAAGCTTCACGCCAAGTCGCTGGGCAGGTATCGATGTCGCTGGGCGTGAAGCTTGTCTTGAGCGACTGTCGTGACGTGAGACATCATGTCACACGAGGGCACCGAGGGTCATCAAGGTCGCGTGCATACGAGAGTCAATGTGTAGATGGTATCTTTATTGTATTCATTCAATCCGATCATGTTTCGTTTTGCGCTTGTTGCGCTGTTGATGGGGTATTGTAGTGGCCTCCCGGCCATGGGAGGGGTTTTCTCTCCTCTCGTGCGTCGTTCCTACTTCAAAACCAAAAAACATTCCCTGTGAAGCATGTCCCAAACACGCTGGGTTTCGATGGCTGTGCCCGGCAGCGACTGATCTACTCCTTGCGCGCAGCGTCCTCGACGTTGGCGACCCTGGTGCTGCCCTTCTCTTCGTCCTGGTCGTCAATCTCCTTGGTCTCGGCCATCTCGCCCTCGACACCGGCGACGGCGTGCTCGAAGCTGCGGCCGCGGCGCTCCGGTCCGAACATGGTGGTCACGACAATGCCCATGGCAATGATGGCCGTCGCGATACCCATGACGGGGCCGTACGCCTCGACGCTGTGGCCCGAGGGGGCCCTGACGAAGGTCTTCTCGGCGATGGCGTTGACAATCTGCGCAGACGGGGACGAGATCATGTTGCCGAGCTGGTAGGTGATACCGGGGAACGAAGAACGGAAGGCAGGGGGCGACAGCTCGTTCAGGTGGATGGGAATGACACCCCAAGCACCCTGGACGAAGAACTGCATGAAGAAGCCGCTGGCGCTGAGGGCGCGCTCGCCCTGGGGCAGGATCCAGGCGGGGATGAGGCAGGCGGACATGAGAGCCGAGGCGATGATGGCACGGCGACGGCCAAAGAACTGCGAAAGGTAACCGATGATGGTGCCGCCGACGCAGGCGCCGGCCTTCATCAGAATGGAGGCGCGGGATGCGCCGGCGTTCGCCATCTCCTTCTGAGCAATCATGAAGGTGGTGTACGAGTCTTGCGAGGTGTGGGAGTAGTAGTTGAACCAGGTCATGAGGATGATGCAGTAGACGCACATCTTCCACTCCTGCGCAAGCATCTTCTTGGTCTCCCTCCAGAAGGCGCCGGGGGAAGCATTCTTCTTGCCGTGGGCCTTGGCCTCGAGGAATTGTTGGGACTCGGGGAACACGATGCGGACGAGACCGACGGCGATAGAGATGCCGGCGGCGATCCAGAAGACCGTCTTCCAGGTCTCGGTACCACCACCGACGCCGAGGTTAGCACACGCAGCGAGGACGTAGCCGAAAGAGTACCCCTGTTGAAGGATACCAGACATCAGACCACGGGCGTTGGAGCTGGGGAGATGTTAGCTGGTGTGTTCAGCGGCCAAGGGATGTGTACAACATACGGGCAGTGCTCGAGGGCCATGGCGATGGCGTTTCCGTAAACACCTCCCATGAAGAGACCAAACAAGCTGCGCACAGCTAAGAACTGCTGGAAGGTCTTGCTGTAGATGGTGGCAATCTGCAGGAGGCCGAGGATGATCATGTTGAGAACCATGGGCCATTTGCGACCATACTTATCACCGGCCAGGCCGAAGAAGGCGGCTCCGATAGAGCGGAGCAGGAGAGTGAGGGTGATGGCGGTTGTGATATCCGTCTTTGATCTGTCGTAGTACTTGGCCAGCTTGGTGGTCTGGATAGAGAGGGCATGGAAGTCGAAGGCGTCGGCTGTCCAGGCGCAGAAACCACAGAGGAAGAAGAGCCAGTCGCGGGGGCCGAGCTGGGCCATCAAGCTGATGGGATTCTTGATGGGGTCGGGATCCTGCCATTCTGTGTGTGTCTCGCCCGTCGGGCTGACAACGACGGTGCGCTGCTTCCAGATGAAGAGATCCTTCAAGGACTGCTTCGCCGTGGCCACCACGCCCTTGGCGACGGGGTCGGCGGGCTGAGCGGTGGGTGTCGACATGCTGGGTGCCTGCGTGGTTCCCGACTCTGGACAAAGTTCCTCTGACTGTCTAGGTGGCGGTTGAGGTAACGGGGAAAAGAGATATGGGTGAGGAGGAGAGGGAGAGGATGAGGCACGACTGACAGAGTCCGATTGAATGGAATGAGAGGAGGGGGGACACAAGGTTCCTCATATAGTTGAGAACACCCTTGATGGACCTCCTCGTCAACGAATCACGAGCTAGTCCAGTGTCTCGGGGCCAAGAGTTTGCCTAGCGAGGGGACAGTGGATAGGTTGATTTCGAAGAGAGTACAGAAACAAAGAGGGCCAGTGTCAAGGGCCAGAGACCGGGATGGCACCGACTTGCTCACGGTTTTCAAAGCGATCATCTCTCATGATGGAACACTGCAGTGAAGTGTATCATCAGTGCAGGCAGGCTGGCCAATGGCAGGAAAGATGCCTCTGATGGATGCGTGGGGAGGACGGAGTTGACGATGCGGGGTCGGAGTCGGGGGAGAACAGGATGGAGAGGAGAAAGGCTGGAGTCAAGGAGAGGAATGGGGGGAGGGATCCCCGGAAGCTAGAGCTTTCTAGTAGAGTACTAGTTGGAAGGGAGCACCAGGCACGAGGGGAAGGAGAAGGGGCGGCGGCGGCAGACAAGTGGAGGGTGGAGCTTGGGTCTCTCGTCTATGGTTGGTGAGTTCGAGCTAGGAACAACTAGGGAACATGATGATTACGAGGGCGCGGTCCAGGTTGGAATACCGCATTCGATAGCGTTCACCGGGCCAGCTGGGTACGCAGTAGCAGCACGGTATTCCACGCGTGCGGGAGACGGCCTTCACTCCGGCACATGATGGATCAACCCATGCAGGACGGGGGCAAGGAAGGAGCATGGAGCAGGGCAGCCACCGGCAGCAGGGACCTGTGTTGGGCGCCGAACATGGAAGGGCACGGGTTGATTTGTGTTTTGTAATGATGGCCCATGGATGATGTGTCGATTCCGGCACGTCCAAGTGCGGTAAAGTGAGATGCGATAGGGACCGGGGCGGGATCCAACGCAGCTCTGCGAACCCACTTGGAATCGCCGGCCAAACACCCTCCTTAACCAAGAATGAACCTCATGTCGCGTTGGCGGGAGTGAGAAACGCGATGAGGGGAGCATGTTTTGGGCGGACGACGTATCACACACGCTTCTCTTCGTCGCCGACTGTACCTATCGGAGACCAGGATAAGAAGCGGTGAAACGAGACGACGCCATGTTCGTCTCCCTCGACTAAGAGGAGGCCTTTTGTTTTTGGCGATCCAACGTCGAGTACGGTTACCTGGTGGCGAACGGTGTCACGTTGTCGGAGCAGTGTAAGAAACGGATGGAGACCCGGCCAAGAAGAAGCAGAGTGGAACGCTAGGAATAGCAACGCGGGTCTAGAAGATTGGTGAACCGCGCGAAGGCAGAACCAGCAGGAATGGACCCGAAAAGAAACAGTTGAAGAAAGAAAAAAAAAGAGAGAAAAACAACACGAGGGCCGAAGAGAGAGAGAAGAAAAACTTTGCGCCTCACACGTCCAGGAGGTCTTGGCTGTCTGTGTTGGGGGTAGCGAGTGTGTGGTCCGTGGGGAGAGGGGGGATTTGGATGGGGACGACTGAGGGTGGTGTGCATCACGACCAAATCCTTCAATGGAGTGGCATCACGATCCATGTGAGGCGGGGGTGGAAAGTGTGTGTGGGAGGAGGGCAAATGGGGAAAGAGACGAGGGATGCAGAAAACCAAACCCAGTGACAATGTTGAATTAGGTACGTATCTAATCGCTCAAGGTCAAAGTCGTCTCGAAGCTTTTGGGAAAGGATAATGAACACTGAGGAAGGCACGTACCCACCCCCGGCCGTGATCACGCCTGCCTTCCGTTGTGCCTGTCTGCACCGATTGGTACTTTCAGTGCTGAGAAGGAAGGAACCCGACGGAATGCGAGATAAGAAAGGGCACTCCCCGTCGTCCCTCATGTCCCCGTGACCACCCATCCACCCATCCATCCTGGTCCAGCTCTCTCTCCTTCGTCCTGTCGATGCCTCCCGGAGTCAAGCCCATTTCCCGATGCCAATGCCAATCATAACGGTACCAACGAACCTGCGCTTGCGCTTGCGATGCACATCCTTCGACGCCTTGCGCTACTGCCGCCTTGGTGCGCTAGGCCAGCAACCAGCACGACCGCCAAGCATCAGCACCGAGCGAGAAGAGGGAGGCAGTGGAGGATACAAGCAACGCCAACAGCGCCAACACCACCAAGACTCATGGGGAAAAGCGCTGTGGCAGGGATGGGGCTCGCTCACCAGACGTAAGCCAAGACTCAACGGGCGATGACTCTGCCAAGAAAGTGCTTGTATCCTTCTCGGCAAGCCATCCCGTTACGCCAAGTCGCTCGGCGCTGCGAGGGTGAAGTCGCCGCACTACTGACGACTGACGACGTTGACGACGACTGATGAAGTGAAGTCGAAAGAGTTGACGTCGTTTCGCGTCTTCCAATCGACCGGTACGAGAGATCAAACGAACCGGTGTTGACAAGTTTGACAGGCGCGACGGATACCCCAGACAGCCGATCCGTAAAACGGGGTAAACGTCTGGCACTGGAGTGTGTGTGTGTGTCCCACGGTCCACCGTACAAGATGAAGAGGATATGATGGGGAAACGTGGACGTGGACGCGGACGCGGACGTGGACTCAATACTGGGGAATTAAGCTTAACGGACGTGGTGGCCTGATGCCAGCATCTAGCACCGTCCGTATCGGCGGACTCTGCTAAACACATCGGTGTGATAGCGAACAAATGGCGCTCGTCCGCAGCATTACTCGGCCAATAAGACGGACGCTGTATGATGGACGGAGTGCAACTTTAAAATTCGCGCACTGGTCCGGACATCATTGGCCATGTTGCAAGCGTCGCTGGTCGATGAGACGCCTTCAGTCTCCTCCAGACAGACTCCAGTCCACCATCCCCGGCTTTCCATCTCCATGCCTACCCATCTCCCCCAGAAGTTACTCTGTTTAGTTCAAGTCGGGGCCCCAAGATGGCCCCGTCAACAAGTTGGCCAAACTAACCTTTACGAATGGAACGCGCAGTTGTTGGTCATTTTCGTCGGAACCGGTCCCACCCCCACTGCCACTACTGGCTGACATATTGCGCTTTCCTTGCCAAAAAGAAAGCAGACCCGTACTTTGGCAAGCACGACCGGGGACGACCGGGTTCAACCGGGGCCTCCTTCTGTCGGGCGCAACACCGATAGCGCAAATTCTCCACTTTTCCCTCGAAACTTCGGCCATCTTCCGGTTATTTTTCTCCCGCTGGCGCTTTCATCCCCGTCCATGCGAGACCCACCTCGACGAAAGCGACCGTCGTCCACGTTCACATTCTCTGCATCTCCAGTTTCCATCCTCTTTTCCCCGGGCTCCAGTCCCTAGTCACCAAAGCCTACCTTACGCAAAGAGTCATCCGCTGGGTCCTTTTTTTTCGTCAACCTCATTTCGAGTCATGCTTGGTCAATTTGGTTCGGCCTAGTGTGCCTGGATTGCTAGACTGGGCATCGCAGGCCAGACCACCAACGACGCGCCCGCGACATCGCAAGGGTTGCCAAGCCACCATGTACCCAAAACATGCCATCGTCTCTAACCTGCTGCCGCCCACTACAGAGTCAGTCCGAGCAATTCTGACCCTGGCTGTCACATCCAAGCTAATGTACAGCACAGAGTAATGTCCGGCCAGCTTCGAGATGCAGATGCGACCTCCCCCGGCACTTGACCTCTCCGAGCACGACTATCCACTTGCCTCACCCCAATCCCACCGTCCGCCGTGCGCCGTGCCGCTCCCCCTCGCCTCGACCTGCTCCCCTCGTCGAAACCCAACCTGAAAGGACGCCGTGCCTTGGAAAATATCGGTCATCTGTGATTAGTAGCTGACGACCGAATCCTGCTCTCCCCGTCCAGCATCCCCAGCTCACCCCGCCTCTCCAACAAAATCTCCTCCTCAACCTCAAGCCCCGAATCTCTCTCTGCGGAGAAGAACGGGTCCAGCATCCTCGCGAAACCTGGCCTTTTTCGCGTGCTCACCACCCAGCTGGCCACGCGCCTGTCTGCACCGTCGCATCGCTCCACTCCCATCACCATCCACCACTCGGCTCACCACGCACCGGCGCGCATCCTGACCTGACCCTTACCGCAAGGAGGCAAAACATCTGCAAGCGCATCTCCCGGGTGTTTCGAGATCCCCTTCCAGCCTCTCCTCCTATCGAGTCCGGCATGATACTGCGAATTGCTACCCCGGGTGGTGTCCTCACAGAAAAACAATCGCCAGATGTTAATACCCCCTGGGGAACATGTCCCGAGGACCACCAACCCTTCGCCGCGCAAGTCGCTCGTGATCTCCCCGTTTCGCTGCCCCTAAACGGCGGTGAGCCGCAAGGCCCGTTGCGACATTGTCCACATGCCATCGGAGGCGACTGGCACATTGCCTTTGACCTTGCATCTGGCAGCGAGAGGTACTGTACGGATATCTCCTGGCCAATCGGGCCAATCACTCACCACCAAACCAGGGCAACCCTTCGACCCCTCGAGCCTCCTGCTGCCCCCGGCCGGTGTCTCACTGCCAGACCACTTCGAGGCTAGTCCTACCAATGCTTCTAGAAGCCTAGAACTCACGAACACCACATGTTCGTATTTTTGGAATTGTGTTTCACTAGTCTACCAACCTCACCGTCTTTGGTTGGAAATGCCGTTGCGACGCCGTCTCTAGATATCACCTGATGAAGTCTCCATCAGTCCGTTTCGAGTCACGTTCACGTCCGAGAACGTGTGGCCTGTGACATCCGTCCGTGCTGCTTGCGACGCTGGGAAATAGCATGCGACAAAAAGACTTCCCACTCTGCGTGTTTCTGATGATTCAGGGTCCATTCCACTAGCAGCACATGCAATTACTGAGATAAGATGACATCGACAAATGTCAAAACAAAGTCAATGGTCGACTCAGAGCATCGGTCTTTGGGGCCATTACTTCCGACCGGATCCCCGTCCAAGCCAAGTCAAGCACCCGAAGCTCATAATACAAGAAACGCCAAGGCCCCGAGTCCGTTTTTCTCCTTCCTTGGCCCAGGCTTCACTCGATGTCGCCAACGTGGCGGGTGCCTCCTGCTTGGCATCAGCCATGACAAAACCGCCACGATAATAACTCAAGCACTCCTAGCCCCCATGCCATGAATCGCAACTCCACCGAGGAAGGAGAAGCTAGGGATGAACGGACTTGGCTTACGCACCGTCAACGCGATCATGGAGCATGGTCATCTAGCTTCGGCCGACTTCCTCCTAACCACATCCACCCTCGCCACCCCCTTCGAATCGCCCACCCCCCGAACGCCCGCCGGTCGGGCGGTCTTGTCTCTATAGCCCGTCAATCGTTCCGGGACATATTCGTGACCCCCAACCTAGGTAAGGCTGTCACTCCTCCGCCGGCGGCTTCACATTAGCCAAAGACTTCGTTCTGACGGCCACTGGCTACTCGTCAACCCGTCATGGCCATCCGGCATCTTGATGATCGACGGATATCTTTGCTAAGGTATATTCGAAATCCTGTCAATCTTTTCGTAGATCCGGAGATCTACGGAGATTGCCTTCCCCTCACCGTCGTGTCTTAGACCAGTTGATGGGAACCTCCAACTTCATAAACCACTCAGCTGAAGATAGCCCAGCACGAACCCACTTTGGCAAGCGCGGATGCAGAGCAAACACAACGGAGCAAACACTGACGAGGCTTGGCTTTGAGAATTATTGCCTTGGCATCTTACGATATTTATCAGGCACCATAGGGCTATGCAAGATTTGCAAAAACGCCATTCGGGGGGGCAAATATCGCAACTGCCATCATTACTCCTTTATAGAGTCTCCTTTTGGTACTTGCTCAATAATCAAAGGCAAGGCGCCCTCCTCCTGCGTTCCAAGAGAAATGGAGGTTGTTCTCACCCTCCTAGACGGACACGTACAATACGGAGAGGTTGTACTTATGAATTCGTGGCCCGTCTGCTGCTTTCAGTGTGCTTTAGTCGAAACATTTCGACCTGATTTGTGTTTCGGCTTTCTCAAATGGCATATCGTCGGCCATGTAATGCCGTTCTGTGTCTGCGCTCGTTTCTTCCGCTTCTACAGATTCTTCAAGTAGGCACGGCTCCATTGCTGTTCATTTTGACAAGACGCCTGGAAAATGAACCTTGTTCCGGCTCAGAGACTAGATATCAATGTCATGCTGCCGGTTTGAGTATGTTATAGCTGCTTATACGGTAGGAAGTGTTGCAACAAGGAAGCTTGAGAGTCCGCCAGCCGCAAGGTGCTGTTTGGTTATCTACCCTCGCCTAGTACAGATATTGCCAACGGTTCAAGCAGTATTTGAAAAATGAGGCTAATTTGAGGTGTTTGTTCCCATCTTTTACCACGCTTGCCTGGCTTGAAACATCCTTTGGGTGGAATCCCGGCGGTGTTCGTCTTAATACTAGATACTAGGCTACACTGCCAATGTGAGCCTCATAGCTCTACCGACAAGGGAGTTGCAGTGAGTTATTCCGTGTCTTTCCATGCTCCGGAACCGAAGCATCTCGCCGCTGTCGATTGACTGCATGAATCCTTTCGAACTGACACGGCGCCTGGGCAGGGCAACATCGGACCTTCCGCCTGCTGTTCCAAGGATCGTGGGTTTGCACCGCAGCTTCCCTCGGCTTAGGACGGGGCTTAACCACGATTCTCCTGTCGCGTCATGTTGGTTTATCGAGTAACAACGGCCTTTACTACGGCACATAAGACGCCCTCGCGAATGTTCTGGCTTCGCAAAACATTCTTCCCCAAGCAGCCACCGTCGATGACGGTGTTCAAACATCGACTCTGTAGTAGGATCTGGACGTCATCGTGACATTGCACTTCATTATTCATTCTTTAACAACAAACCCAAAACTTTCCACGATGAAGGACGACCAAAACCGCCATCAAGAACGTCAGGCCCGACGGATCCCCATGGAATTCAACATCTTCGATTCGGGAATTGCCGAGACCGTCGACAAGCCAATCTTCTGCTTGAGCAACGACGAGCCCTCCGAAAGCTACGTGGGTATTAATCTGCATGCCGGTCCCTTTGACTTGCACCCGAAAATTGCCAATCTCACACATCGCATAATGGTATGGCCCGGTTGGGAGACGATGAAGACGATGGAAGTCGTTCTCTTCGAAACAACGGAAGAGACGCAATCTTGCAAGGTTATTTTAGAACAACGGAAGCAAACCGGCGACATCTGGGATCTGTTCGGCCGACTGCTCTGGTGGAGGGCCTCTGCAATTCAGTGGGTGTTCACCATGCGAGTTCCTCTCCGGGGGGGGCTGACCGATATCGATTTCGAGTGGCGACACAGCCGGGGAGCCATGATACGGAGACTGAGGGAGGCGGACGGGTGGATGCTGTGGAAAAAACGGACCCCGGACGAGATGAGAAAGATGGCAGACGAGCGTGACGAGTTGGTTGCCCTGGTATCGCGAGGCTCGAGGCCCGATTTGGGCACCAGATTCGAATTTGTCAATTCAGCCGCATATGGGGAATTAGGGAACCAGTTTTCGGTGGTGGCGATCATGTCTGGCATCGGCGTCATCTTGGCCCAGAAGAAATCTCTGGGAGACTGCGTTGATGCGCTGGAGATCACGACGCGACGCCGGCGGATGCTGATGAAGGCCGCTTTGGCGGAGAAACATGCACGCGACGCTAAGGACTGGCTCAACACGATGGAGTTAATGGAAGACTGGAAGCGGGAAGAGAAGAACCGGTCGAGACCTAGCCAGTCCGATCGCATCCGCGCGTGTGTGGAAGAGCAAGCACATAACAACTCTAGACCCTTTGGAACACGACTACCTGAGCCACCCATCGCGAGGTTAAGGAGGGGTTTCCAGTTATCCGACTCATCTATGTCAGCTACAACGCCTCGTGCTAGATCCGCAAAAACGCGAGATACTGCCTTGACTCCATCGCGGCGCACTGCTTCGAATCGCAGCCGGAGATACGAGCAAGAGAGCGACCGTTATGTGAGGAGCCAAGGCTGCCCAAGAATCGACTGATAGAGAACGGGACGAGGGCGTATACCGAAGATGACGTTAAGCACAGCCTAGAATGTATTATCAAAATGCATAGTTACACCTTGATACCACTTTACGGTGGCGATTCAGTTATGGCTGTGGCGGTACAAGGAAAAGCTGCCCCGTTGTCGTCGGTTCCAATTGAGCTCAAGGCTCAGTTTGTTGTGGAAGGCTGGCTTTCGCTAACCATCGGGTGGAAACCTCAGTGCTTTCACATTCCTTGCCTACGATCAAGAGATTTACAAGTAAGATGATATCCATCACAAACTGGCCGGGCGGTGATAGTATAATTTCTGACCTCATCTCGCGATATTGAGTCTCCGTATTCAGAACCAAGTAGAGTCTTCGTGAAGACTATTAATTGTTGTGTTGTCCTTCCAAATCCATAGCCGCAGACGTTCCCATGCTACGCTCTGCGCATCATCTAACCACATTGGTAGTAGGAAGGAGGGGAGACAGCTTGACAGGTTGAGCCCGACTATGGATTTATGAGCACTACTGGAGCTTCAAGTCTGGAATGAGGACACTAAGAGTCGCTTACCACGCATGTAGTACAGCCGGTGTAATCCTCGCCGCCACACTGCACAAACTTGGCAACGGTGCAGCCAGGTAGACCACCGGTTACGATGGGCTGTGGGACGCTCGGCACCGTGCCTGTAGGTCCAGAGCCAGCAGTGCAAGTGGACTCGCAGCCGACACACCCAGAACCAGCGCTCTCAGTCGAGCCGCCGGCGTAGACGGTCGGGCCTGGGACCACGTACGTCGACAAAGACCTGTCCGCGGGCCATCAGCACACACCCTCAACCTCAGCCGCACGGGCGGCGTCTTACCTGTGAAGATTGATGAGCAGACCCGGGTCAGAATCTTTGTACGCCCCTGGGAACAAAACGGTCCCGGGAGACGCGTTGCCGCCTCCCGTGACCGTGAGCTGGTAGCACGTCATGTACAGCTGCGCACCGCCGACGTACACCGCCGCGTGCAGCGCGATGGACTCGGCGCGGAGAAGGTAGTCGCCTGCGGGTATGTCAGAGGGGATCTTCACCTGGACCTTCCCGCAGTAGTTATTCATGTCCTTGGAGCCCCAGCTGTCGCCATCGCCGTTGACAACGCCGGGCTTGCCGGACCGCCCGTCCTGGTAGATCTTGAACCAGCCGGAGGACCCGTCGGCGGTGGAGGAGTCGGCGACTTTGGACAGGTAGGCGGTGACGGGGCCATAATGGGAGCCGCCGATGGCTTCTTGGAGGCAGGAGCGGTCGTTTGGTTGTTGTTTTGTTGATGCTGGCGAGTGTGACGACACGTCAGGGATTGAGCAATGTTGGCTTACCTGATGCATCTCTACCACGACCGAGGACCCGGCCTTGACGACGCACTTGCGGGCCACGGGGCCGCCGTTGACGTTGCACCGGGCGTCATTGGAGGTGACGTTGTGGACAGGTGTGTTTGATAGAGGGAGTCGAGCGCATTGCCCACCGAACTGCAACAGGTCAGCGTCAGTTGCGTGTTAGCCACGGGCGCGTCGGGACCTACATCAACCCCGTCAATCCAGAGCTGCTGGAAGGTTGCATGCGCTGAGATCTGACTGGCGGCGATCGCCAACAGGGATAGGACGGCGGACTTCATGACGATCAAGGGTCAGTTAAAGACGGGTTGGCGGTGAATAGGTAGTCTGAGGCACAAGGGGACGGCACGTCAAGTAGAACCACGGGACGACCAGTTGCGGTTCCTCAAATATATATACATAACAACGAGCCTCCCGTCCTGGGCGGTTCGTGGTTCTGAACGAACTAGCCAACCGAGGTGGGCGCAACGACTACATCCAAGACCACGACGGGGCGTGACTGTGTTTTCCATGGCCAAGGCTCCTGTGCAGTCGACAACAAAGCGTCATGGCTGAGCCCGTCGAGTGAGCTTTCTTGATACAAATGAAGGCATCGCCCTGTGGACGTGGGACGACACAGTCACCAAATGACCCTTGAAGGCGGCGACACGACATGACGCTGGGCTTTCCTCAGGCTTTAAAAGAGCGGGTGGTAAGCGGCAGACCTGCCAGTTCCAGTAATTTGTGGATTTCGGCCGCGGGCACAGGATCGCGGAGGGCGTTGTGGTGATGCCGAATACGGGAATCGTCTGGGTGGCGGTTAGGAAGCAGTGAGCTTTGTCTACCATGGAGGTTTTAAAAGGTCAACTGCGCAGTAGTGTTGTAATCGTAAACGCGAGTTTGAAACATCGCGACGGCTGGCATGACTTATACCCTCGGCGAGGTCAGCGTAATGTCTGACCTGATCCGTCGTGCAATATTGACTTTGCTATTCCCATAGCCGCGGGAGTCGACTTACTTGCAGCACGATGCAGAATGGCCGAGGCTTTTTTGTGCTACTATGTAATCAGTGAAGCCGCCGTTACGAGCCCGCTCCTGACATTGGTGCATATCAAGCTCTGCTGCTGGTCAGAGTCCCAAACAAAACGCATATATCTACCCACCTTGAATGCTCCATTGTTCGCCCACTCCCACCTCCTTTGCGGTGGGTGGCGGCGGCGATTGATTTCAAGAATCGCAGTAGGAGACCGAGGTTTCGTATTTTCTGGCCATGCCGTCGTGAGAGTTGCTGGTGTGCGCACCAGGCCGGACCTTGTCACGCCATCCATCCTCCCAATCGAAAGGCCATCTGGGCAAATACAGTACAAACCGAATCGGATGGAATGGCGTTGATGTATAGAGGCCGCTTAGATAGGGCTTTTGGGGAAAGAATCGTACTTTCTTTTGGAGGATATGAAAGAGACTGGGAGTAGCACTTAGCGTGCGGAAGACTCGTCATTCAAGGAGGACTATATATTTTATCGTCAATCCGGCCAGAGTCGTTGTCAGCACCAGACTTGTGCTGAGAGGTGTTTCGGGTTATCGCACCGTCAGAAAGAACATGTTTTGGAGTAAAGAATATAACTTTCGCATTGTTCCATTCTCTCCGTGAAATGTACCTCGTTTTCCTGAGATTAACATGATCTTTAGCTTGTTCTGGTAAGATATGGTCTTTGCTGAATCAGGTTTTCCTGTCTGGGTGATCTGTTTACAGAGATATCTTGATGTAAGTAATGTTTCCTGGCACTGCCCTGCTTTTATAGGCCTCATTTGTCCCTTGGCAAGGCCCCGAAATGCTTTGGCTTGCATCCAGTCGTCGGCCCCATTCATGTTCACAAGGGCCCACAAGTGGACACATGATTACCCATCATAGTGTTCATTATGGGTGCAAAAGAACAAGCCTTGTTGGCTAAGTGGTATAGCGTCTCACTAGTATCCTAGTGTCATGAGAAGATCGGCGGTTCGATTCCGCCACGAGGCAATGACCGTTTGGAGTGGACATCTTTTTAATTTTTTCCCACGTTGTGGGTAGGTAGTCTTGGTTGGCCAAAGCAATCATGGGGTTTGGTTACCTGACGGGTAATTGCTTGATGTGATCATTCAGCAATGACTTTTTCTGGACTTCCAGCAGTAGTTGGTTGACTGAGCTACATCTGATACGAGCGAACCCAAAAAACCGCACTGCTTGGATCTCTCTGCCTAGTTCTCCAGCCCTTTTCATCTCCAACATCATCCGCGAAACGCCAAATACCTCCTCCAATCAAGCCACGCAACCAACCATCAATAGCTTACGGCACAGATTCGAGGTGTGAAGCTACCCCGCATCAACGAAGGACCCCGCATGGCGCTCCAAACGGGATATGTTGATGGCAAGGCTTGTCGGTCGGTAAAGTGCCTGGCCACGACACGGGCAGTTAAAACCCCGAATACAATCTCACCCAACCAGCGTCAACGGTCCTTCGGCGCATCAATTTCCACCGGGACTGTGGTCGTATGCGATGTGACAACCTCGGTCGTCCCACGGGGTTATACCATTTTCTTCTTCAACCCCGCGCAAAGCTGGAGCAACATGCAGGAAAACAACGTGTCGAGGCACCAACCGGGGTCAGGATGCAAGTTGGTGCACATCCGGATGGGGGGGAAACGTCACCATGTGAACGGTTCTCCAACAAAACGGAAGCGAGCAGGAAGACTGGCCGAGATGCCGGCCACGGAGAGGTGCCTCTGCGTGGTCGACAAGCAGGAGGATGGATCGGATTTACGATTGACCATGGCTGGTTTTCGGGTGAACAGGATGTTCATGCCGTCGGCTAGAGATCCTGGGCCAGGATGCGTTTCTTGGCATGGGCCTGTCTGCTCTGTCGATCGTTGCATCCAGCTGTTGGTCCGGCCAGCCGCTTCGAGCCCGGGCCCGTACAGGTTGGGGAGGCCGAGATGAGAGCTGAAGATGTATCAAAGACCAAGCTTGAGCCGGCGGTCTATCCCATACCGCTCAGAGTCATCGTCACCATGGGTTGTAATGCCATCCGCAATATTCGAATCCGTTTCAATGACGGCGCATCCGAGGATTTAAAGTTGAAATTACATCAGGTACGATCGTCGCCCCTAACGGCGGTCTGCCGATGATCCCCAATCCCGTCACCGTCTCTTGCCATTGGCCCAACCCCAGCTTCCGGACTGCCACCCTCCGCGGTCAAAGAGGCATAGCGCGCCGTCCCTCGCCTTGGCATCTCCAACGTCCCCCGGGTCGCGCTCATGGCACGCGGTCCAACGGCCTCCGTGATGAATTGGGAAGTGCCTCGGATTCAGACGTCGGGTCTGTCGAGTCGCGAGATGAATGTCAATAAATATGGCATGCAACCACACGTATTTCTTTGGGAGGTTGCGCGCTGGAGACTTGAGGAGCTAGGTAAGCTGCAGCATCCGTTCGACAATCGTCCACAATGCTACCCAAACTTTCTGGTCTGCTCTCAATTGGCCTCCTGGCCACCGGAGCCGCCTCCGCGGCTTGCATCAGGAAGGGCTTCGTCACGGTCAAGGGCACCAAGTTCCAGCTCGACGGCGAGGACTTCAACTTCGCGGGCAGCAATGCCTACTACTTCCCCTTCGACAACGTACGCATGCCCAATTCACTTACAAGAACCGCGACGGGAGACTGACAGCGCCCCGTAGAACCAAGCCGATGTCGAGGCCGGCCTGACTGCCGCAAAGGACGCCGGCCTGAAGGTCTTCCGCACCTGGGGCTTCAACGACAAGAACGCCACCTACAACCCCGACGGTCTTCCCAAGTACGGCGGCGAGGGCGCCGGCGACACCGAAATCGTCTTCCAGAAGTGGTACGACAACGGCACGTCCGTCATCAACATTGCCGCCTTTGACAAGGTCGTCAATGCCGCCACCAAGGTCGGCATCAAGCTGATCGTCGCCCTGACCAACAACTGGGCCGACTACGGCGGAATGGACGTGTACACCGTCAACCTGGGCGGCAAGTACCACGATGACGTGAGTGAACGACCCCGATGGTGAGACGCGCGACGACGCTGACTCCGTGACGTCTAGTTCTACCACGTCCCCGTGATCAAGGACGCCTTCAAGCGCTACGTCAAGGAGTTCGTCACCCGCTACAAGGACTCGCCCGCCATCATGGCCTGGGAGCTCGGCAACGAGCCCCGCTGCGGCGCCGACGGCGTCCGAAACCTACCCCGCAGCGGCGACTGCACCCCGGAGCGCCTCGGCGCCTGGATCGAGGAGATGAGCGCCTACGTCAAGAGCCTCGACAACAAGCACCTCGTCACCTGGGGCGGCGAGGGCGGCTTCAACATCGAGTCCGACGACTGGGCCTACAACGGCGCCGACGGCAGCGACTTTGACCACGAGCTGGCCCTGCCCAACATCGACTTCGGCACCTTCCACTCCTACCCCGACTGGTGGAGCAAGACGGTCGAGTGGACGGAGCAGTGGATCCGCGACCACGCCGCCTCCGGCCGCAAGGTCGGCAAGCCCGTCGTCCACGAGGAGTACGGCTGGTTGACGGCCGACAAGCGCCTCGAGTACCTGGGCAAGGTCGACAACACCCCGAGGACCGAGGTCCTGGGCAAGTGGCAGGCGATCTCGCTCGAGGAGGAGATGCCGGACATGTACTGGCAGTACGGGTACTCGGGCTACTCGTACGGCCGCAACCACAACGATGGCTTCACCATCTACCTGGACGATGCCGAGGCTCAGCCGCTCATCTACGAGCACGCTGCAAAGGTCAACGCGCTTTAAAGAAAAACGCGAATGCGTCTTGGATAGATCTAGTCGTGCAGTAATACGAGATAGCATCGCTCGCTAATGACAAAGAAGCATAATCATAACCTCTTGAGAGAGAGAGAGAGAGAGAGAGACCAAACTCTCGCTTGTGACCTGCCCAGTAATCACCTCCTGTTCATCTCACTATCTTCGTCCACCTGTCGGTATGCCGCGTTCTGCAGTCCCTTGCGCGCGCGTTGCTGCTTCCTCTCTTCCGCCTTCATCTGCAGGCCGAACTTGATGGCCTCCAAGACCTCCATCGGGTTCCACATCTCGACAAGGGCCCACAGACCAGCAGGACCGCCGGAGTACGTCTGGGGCTCGTACGCCTCGAGGTCACCGGCGAGCGGTCGGCGAGTGCGGCCACTTCCGATTACGTAAGGGCGGTACGAGTACGCGTAGTGGAAGAATACTGCCAAGGGGAGCATCTCAATGCAGATGAGCATGGACGGGATGCCGATGCGGAGATCCGCGTTCGTCAATGTCGGGGTGGGGTTCAGGGCACCGGTGTCGCGGAGGATCCAGAATATGATCTATGCCGAAAATGTCAGAAATTTTCTTGCAGCTATCGAGATGCAATACCATGACTTACGTTCTCAATGAAGGTTAGGGATACGACCAACTTGAAGGACAAGAACTTGGCGACTGGCTGGTGATGCGCCAGCTGAGACCTTAGCTGCATGAAGAAGCGGACGACCGTCATAAGAGCAAGCGTCAGGGATACGTTGCTAATGATGGACAGCTTCCGATTGTTAGCACCGTTGTTTAGACTTTTGTGATGGAATGAGGTAAAGACACTCACCCAAAGTTTGGCAAAGCCTGCTTTGCTCGCAAATTCGCAATAGACACCAGCAGCCTGGGTGATGGCAGTTACAATGGCCACCAGCAGAGTGATGACGGGGTATTGGAAGACCGCAAACCACATTTTCTGAGACCATGTCAGACGCCACACGACGCGTGCCAAATGGCTGTGAACTTACCCTGAACCATTTGAGGCCATTCTCCTCCCCGTTTGCCGCCTTCTTGTTCTTCACCGTCAGCGCGGCGAAGAAGACGTCCCTGTGCTGCGCGCTGGGCGAGACGAACTCGCACAGCAGGAGGAAGAACGTGCCGAGGCAAATGGACTGGACGAACTCGAGCCACGGGTGGAGGTACACCGCGGCCGACGGGAAGCAGATTGAGAGGAACGAGATGATGGACCAGAACGGGATGATGATCGAGATTCGCAGGATTCTATCAGCGTTAGGGCCGTTGCACGCGATGACACCTCAAGGGAAAGAGGGGGGGGGGGGAGGTGCATACTTGATCTGCTCGTTATTCTTGCTGAGATGAGTTGCATGGAGGACCATCAACGTGAAGATGATGAGACAGGACGCGGCGGTGAAGCTGCCAGAGAGGATCATATTGAACTTATAGAAGGACGTGTTGCCGAACAAAGGTTGAGGTGCATCTGCGGTTGGTGTCAGTGTCTGATGCATCCGGATGGGACTCCTGAATTGCGCTAACTTTCGGCGAGGGAGATATCTGGGCAAGCATCTCCGGTGGAACTACTTTCGGCCCTGGTATGAAGAAACGCTTCCATTTCAGTGGTGTTGCTCTGGCACGCCGGGATACTACTATCTTGGGTTGTTGAACTGGCTGCTGCGTCCAGAAGCTCAAGATGTCGAGGCGCAAGACATCATATTTATCGTTTCCGATCTCGTAGCCAGCAGCCGGCCAGCAGGAATCCTCCATCGCACTCGCTTGCGTCCGCAGTCCACTAGTCAGCTGAAGACTCCGTTTCACCAAGCCACGACCGAAACGTCGACGGCCAGCATGCCAATGGCTCTGTCTTTCTGCGCGTGTGTATGCACGCAAGCCCGCAAAAGCACGCCTGAAAATGATCTTTTGCGATGTGCCTTGAGGGCGCCCAATGACATTCTGGTGGCTGAGCGGCCATCCACTCGGAAGCCGGCACACGATACCTCCAAAGGGCGGGAATTGCCGCCGAATCGGTTTCCGCATTCGGGTAGAATGGTGGCTTACTTCGGCACGGCAATGCCGTGCTGATAACGCGAACCCAGCTTCGGGGCACGAGAATCAGCACTAACGTCCAAACAAGCTTCACTGTTCCCGGGCCATCTCCGTTTCCCTGTGCCGGTTGCTCGCGGGCGCCTAAACGGGCCCCTGAGCGTTGAACCTGCTCGTGCATTTTGTGGTTCATTGTTGGGTCGGACTTTGTTACTCGCGTGGAGAGGTCGTCAAGTCGCGGTCTTTTGAGTGGGCTCTGGCTTGTCCCCCTGGCTTTGCCGGGCGTAAGACGGCCAACCAGAAGCCTGGAGGTCGAGACACGAGCGAGCCAATGCCCGGACGTCGGCTCGAACGACATGGAGACTACGCAACCTCCCACGGCTATGCCGTTCCACCTTGGGTGTTGCTCGCTGGTATCGGCCATTATAATGCCCGATACCGCCCTCGTCTTGGGTCTCGTCCAGGTCATTGCTACGTTCATGGGCCTTTTACCTCACTTTCCCTCGGCCACAATACTCGCTAGATACCCGTCTCTGTCATCCAAGTCATCAACAGGAATACCCTTCAACGCCTCGGGAGGGAAATGAGCACCACCCGCCCGAGGCTTCAAAGCCGTCAAAATACCCTTCTCCCTGCCGATACGCAGGAGCGCCTCCCTCGCCGCGATCCGTAGGTGTCTGGGCGCAGTCGGGATGACGTAGAGGTGGCTCAGCGGCCATATCAGCTTGATGGCATCGAAGTAGGCGGCCGGCGTTTGGGGGTTGGAATCGGGCATCTTGCCGCCGAGGGATCTCGGTATGCCGTCGACGACGTCCTGGCCCGCCGTTGCGATGATTGCCTTGCAGAGCTCCCTCCGCGACCCGAGTACTTCGGCGGTGAAAGGACAGCCCGGAGCGTGCTCGACGAGGTTAGACAGGAGGATAATCATGTGGTGGACCTTGATCCGCGCGCTGCGCCAAGAATTCCAAAAGTAGCCGTGCACAGGACCGGGATCGATCTGGTATTCGGGCGCTGCTTGCATCCATTCCGACATGACGAGCTCTGCTTGGTCGCACTCGTCCAGGAGTTGCATATACTCGGCGCACGCCCTCTCCATGTCACCGCTCCGCGTGATGGGAATCAGCCTGGACAGCAGGGAGCATGCCGAGGAGATGTAGCGGCCGGTTTGGAGGAATAATGCCTCGACGGGTTGCAGTGTATGCTCTATGATGTTTAGCCAGTGGTCAAATTCCGGCGGGCACGGCGTGTTTGTGATGGTGTGTTGGACTTGCTGGTTTCGGTGTAAGTGGTACGAATGCTACCGTCATGAATCTCTACCGGGTTGCCTTACAATCATGTTATGCATGACCCAGAAAATCTGCCGGCCGGACCGGTAGTACAGCTGGCCGTCGCCCCTCGCACGCATGAGGCTCAAGATGCCGTTGCCGTGGATGTGCCAGGGCACCTCGGGGGACGATCCCCTCTCCTGGTTCGTTTTGAAGGACCGTCGCTCTAGGTCGCCCATCATCAACTGTCACTTAGTATTAGCGCCGGCCCAGGACAAGTTGTTGGACGTTACCCAGCGGGAATGATGCCACAATGCGTACCTCGTAGTTTCCCAGCAGCCAGACCGCAACGATCGTCGAATCTGACATGTACGTCTTTGGGTTGTTAATGGCCTCCTGTACCGATGCCAGAGCATTGCCGAGGAACATTGACAGCTCCCGGTAATCCGCCTTTGGCCTGAAGCGGTTGATGACATAGGCTCTCGTGAAGACGTGCCCGGCGAGGATGAGACAGTGGTTCTGTCCGACGCCTTTGAACAACCCAGGAAGGAAATCCAAACTTGAATAGAAGCCGAGAACAAGGGGTACTGACTCGGCCGTCCAGTGCTGGCGAACAGACCTCAGCACGGGCGGCGGAGGTGTGCCGGGTGACCGGTAATCTGTCTGCTGGAACGACGCAGGGGACGCCGTCGACTCCGGGGTGAACGCAATCACGTCCCAAGTCACCGGCGCCGGCGACGTGCGGGCCTGTTGCTTCTTCCGTCTCCGCCGGTCAGAGGTTGAGGGATCGACGTGCTGGAACCACAGGTCCTGAACTTCCCGGTACCCGGGACACTGCACCCCGTACTTGATGCATCTTTGACACTGCGGCCGGGTCAGGTCGCACTTGCACACGTTGTTAGCTGCGCGAAGATGGAGAAAGATTTTCGTCGCCGGAGAGGGGGCCGGCGGGCGGTTCCTCTCACCTTGACCCTCCTCTGGCGACAGAGGTGGCAGTTGGGGCTTGGTTTGCCTGTATTGGGCATCGCGGACTTGGCCAAGTACACTGATTAAGACGTTTGATCGAGGCCAACGGGATCCCCGATGAAAAACACGGGTTATGCAGGTAGGTCTGAGGACGTCCGCATAGGGCCCCAACGTCCGACCTTGGCGCTCCACGTCCGGATTGTTGCGCCTCTGTTGGAGAGGCAGGCCTGACGAGAAATGATGACCTGGGACGGGAGTGCGGAGACTCGAGCGGAAGTCGTCGTCTTGAATGAGCTTCCCGGACGGGTTAGGCAGCATGGCTCAGTTGCTTACTCGGCCCACCCTCTCACTCACTCACGGCTGGCTCCCATGCGAGGTGTGAGTGGTTACATAAGCCATCCCTCATCAACATAGGGTGAGAAGCCTTGAGGCAGTCCCAGACGAGTTCGTAGATGAGTGTCGGGATTTGAGTCTGGAGGGAGACGCCGTCAACTCCTCACAATTGGACTCGATAGTAACTGAGTCGTCTGGATTGAAACGTGATTGGGTGACAGTTTCAGTCCGACTGCCCTTGAAGCGCACGAGTAAACCGAAGATCATGTGGGGCTACCATGTTCGTGGTGCTCCATTGACGGCAACAACATGGACCCCGAGAGCATCCGGGTTGCTCCATTCAATGACAACTCATTTCGGTCTGTTCAAGCCAGAGACACAATGCCCGGGGATGATTTGAGCACGCAAATGTGCCACCCTGCCCTGCTTTCCTCTTGGCTCTTCTCATTCTCAGTTTCACTCTCAAACAAGCGAGCCGTCGAACCTCGGCCGAAACGGTCATGTGCGTCCGGCTCATCTGAAATGCAACTGCAGCCATCGACAACTCGCTCAATGGGCCAGAATGCACGTCCCGAGGGACTACAAAAAGATAAACAAGTCCAAGTCTACACGTCGTGTCTGGAGTCCTACGGATTGTACCCGACAAGGTGTGAGCAAATGACCAGCTCGGCCATCTACATGTCACAGACAAGCGCGGCGATCCCAAGACAATCCAGATGGCAGAAAAGGATAACGCATCGACATAGCCGGGATATGCCATCCAACATTGGAGAATCGTTCGACTGGAATCTCGAAATCCCGAGAGATCCGCCTCCAGCCCCAGTGCATTTCGTAACTCCGCCTTCGGGTGGCGCACGGTCTCCGATTCGCCCGAAGAAGAGCGGGAGGAAATAATACCTGGTGGAAGGAAGATGG